>OY740775.1:44169654-44223742 GCA_963513935.1 Aphrophora alni | reverse complement strand
GACATTAAACTTGTCCATTGGGTTTACGCTCCAATGTTGAACTTACAGAGCTATCCTAGTCGCCTCCCAGCTCTGGGCGTAGAGTTTTCACTTGACTTTGCTTTATTTCTGCAGTTTTTGAGTTACCAAAGATAGGCTCTGTTGGTAGAGTATTGGCGCGTAAATCCAAAGGTCCTGGGTTCGATTTCCAGTAAAGGTTGTGTATCTTTCACTTGATATATTATTATATTTTCTTGCTGGTTAAAAACGTATTAGCATTAAAAACAATAATTTAAATCTTAATAAACTATTTCGTGGTAATTTAATTGATGTTTAACAGTAAGTCTTTTGACAAAATGGTATTTTGTTTAATGTTAGGATATTAACAATATTGTTTCAGCAAATCAAAAAATAAATATGATCACAAGATATTTAAATCTTTTTGGTTAAAAACGGTTGTTGTATTTGCTGAATTGGGTTTTGGGATCCTCTGCCACCTGCATAACTCAAATTTAAAATGTTATCCATTCAGAGATATCTGATAATTCTGTATAGGTGTA
Source organism: Aphrophora alni (assembly GCA_963513935.1). NCBI lineage: Eukaryota > Metazoa > Arthropoda > Insecta > Hemiptera > Aphrophoridae > Aphrophora > Aphrophora alni. The sequence goes on along the minus strand of OY740775.1, from coordinate 44,223,203 downwards.
TAATATCAGTTATGTGTCCCATGTTAAATTTGAACCACAGGAGAGGATGGTCAGGGGTTAAGGAACAGAAAATATTAAAGAACTGATATATATGATACAAAAAATAGGATTTTTAAAGTATAAAGTCAGAAATAAAAATACAAATATTGGAAAATATAATATCATTTTGATGTGCTATCTGAGTGTCCTGATAAGAACAAGATTAAAACTACCTAGTGTACCTAGTGTAGGAATAAATAAAGATTTAATAATGTCAAGAAACAAGGTGAAGTTTTTATATCAAATTTATAAATTTAATTTTTATCACAATTTTAAATGGTATAAAAATACCATGTAAAAAACGTGAAATCAAAGGTACTAAAATTTTGAAACTAACAACCGAATTTTAAAATCAAAATTATCTCTCACTGCTCCTGGATTGAAATTAATAACTAATGGAATATTTAGCAAAAATATCAGAAATTTATTTAAATACGGATGGTATACTCAGATCCAATCAGTGTGGCTATTTAATTCAATAATTTATTTAGTACACTTCCATCTCACAATGAAAGCGTACAATGAGGCATAATACTTCCTTAAACTAAATTCTTAATACGTGATAGCAAATACAGGGTACAGGTGTCAGGCAGGCAGTAAAATGAGGAGGTTCATGTTAAATGTGAGGTCCCTCAAGGAAATTTAATTGCATATATTTTATTTATACTTAATTTTAGAGATGTGTCCTCACTTTTCTGTACTGACCATTTCGTCAAACATAATTAAAACACAACAGTTATGACGTAAGCCGAATCCCTGTTATTTTTGGAGGAAACATCTTAATTTACCCTTCAATTTAACAACGCAGTACTATTTTAATTAAATAAAAGGTTAATAAATTAAGTAAAATCTGCTATTTTATACACTTTGACGAATAATTAACATGTGTTAAATCGTTTTTTTTTGGGGAACGAAGTTATAAAAGGAGTAAAAAGCACCAAGTTTTAAGCTATAAAGCAATTACCCCTTTTTTCTAATAAAAACTTTAAAAAAATATTGCAACAAACGAACCAGTATTATGTCCCAGTACGGACTTATTTATCCTCATTTAAAATCTGTATATCCTCACTTATACATTGTGGTGACTCTTCAAAGAATGAGATAAAGATGGAATTTAATATAAAATACAAGTTGACTCCAGTACGCCGAACCTAGAGTATAGTACTAGAAGTAATCTATCATTCTTCTTCGTAGTCGTATCACAATAGAGCTCCTTTTCATACAGCATTAATCTCATGACCCATGTGAGATAACCTATCTGGTTAGTGTTGGCAGATTTGTTTTTCTCAAAAATTGTACAGTGAATGTTTATTCTCTAATATTTGAATATTTGGAATCAGGTATTCCATTTTCGTCTTGTTTTTTTATTGTCAACCACAACATATCGCACAATAAACAACAAAAAACACACACATGAAAGTTGCTGCTTATTGAAAGGTCGTCAAAGTTTAAAAAAATTACGAATAACCCACAAATTGTATTACGTTTCGTGAAGACGGACAACAATTCCCTTCTTCGGAAACAGTTTTCTTTATATATATATATATATATATATATATATATATATATATATATATATATATATATATATATATATATATTATGTGCCTTCCGGAGGCCTACTAGACGCTTACTATTTCTTAATGTTGTTGACAAACTTTGGATCTTAACAGTTGTGCAATCATTATGGGCCTGATCCGCTAGATGACGAAGGTTCATTGTTCTGTCATTATGATTTTTTCTTTTATTAAAGGAATATAGGACACGGGAAAATGAAAACTGGATTGTGAAAAACAATCAGTATCAACCATCAACATGTTTCTTCGATTAAATTTCTTTTCGCCTAATTGTTTCTTTATGAACAATACTTGATGGTTCCTAATTTATACCATGTCCTGACTCCGAATGATGTTCGTATATCTTTGAATAGTTTATTTTCTTTGACTGCATTTACACGAAAATTATATAAAACTTCCATATCTGACACTTTACCTTGGGGTTTCTCCTTGGTGTAACGGGTTGGTCGCCTTTGAGTGAACACTGTATCATTCAGCCAATAAAACGTGGTAATATCAACAATCCCATAATATTAGAAAGGTTGTTTGATGAGGCTTGCCCAGAGAAATGTTTATCACCGATTTAACTCCCCAACTCAACAGAAAACCATTATTATTATTTACTCTAATTATACTCTAAAATTATGTATGTTGACACTAATTGTTGTTACCAGGCGACTAAAATTATTAAAAGCGGAACCAACTGGTAATCATGTTTAAAAAAAAAAGAAAGACAAATTTCATTAACAAAAGCCAAAAATTTATTTAGTTTGAGTTTAAGGATCAGATTTGACCGTTCACAATTAATTTGTTTTAAAAAGAAAATTACAGAGTTTTTTAATTTTGTTGAAGAAGAATTTATATAAGAAATTTAAGTTTTTTGGATATATATATGGATGAATATAAAAAAAAGGTGAAAATGGTATATTAGGTAACAAGTTTTGTTTAATCCAATGCTTAGTCTAAACATACACATAAATTACATATATATATATATATATATATATATATATATATATATATATATATATATACATATATATAGAAGCACATTTTACAAATAGATGGATGATATACTATTTTCGATTTTTAAAAAGAACAAATTCATTATACATATATATATATATATATATATATATATATATATATATATATATATATATATATATATATATATATATATAAATTAATTTTGTTTTGTAAAGTATGGAAATATTTAAAAAAAGAAATTTTGGAATATTGAATATTGACGTCAATATGTTTTATTTTGTTAATTTTGAAAAATAACCCCTTTGGGGTCGTGAGGGCCGAAATATTTGCATGCAGCACCACCCAAATTTAATTATTTTATAAATTAGTACACATTATTACACATATATATTAAAAGACATATTATCGTACAGAGTTCTGTTCTAAATATTATTTTTTTGAAGAATAAATTCACAATTCAAGTTCCTTTTCTTTTTAAACAACTGTTATTTTTGAGTGCACATAGTGAAGTTTCGAAAATCAGTTTTTTTTAAACATGTCTGCAATTGCGTAGTTAGAGCAAACTCAAATAGATTTCCAATTATCTCTGACAAACTCCGACAATCTTCGAACAATCTCCGACAGCTTTTTTGCTAATCAAAAAAAGCAAATCGAATAGAGATTTAGACAAACTCATACACGTCTTTTTAATGAAAAATGTTTTTTTGTTTAATCAAAAATAAAAGGAAAATTATCAGAATTACAAAAGTCCAGAAAAGATTATAAATAAGTTTTTCTTTGATATTAATAAAGAATCATATATAAATATCTCGATCTTTGTTTGAGATAAAGAATTGTAACCACAGTTAGAAAATTTTAAAAGCAAAGATTCTAGTTCAAAAAAACTATTTGTCTACTTAATATTTTGATATTATTTAATACTTAATACTTAATACTTTGACTGTTTAATACTTAATACTTTGACTGTCTAAGTTTACAGTTAGATTTGTAAATTGTCCTTTAAATGAAAGAAAGCTATTTTTTACAAGTTTTTAACTTTCAATAAAAATCACTGAATAATTAAAAGGAAAATACGAAACACATATATCAGTAGTCAAAACTTAAAATATTAACAGTCCTATAATATGGTGAAATCTGAAATAGAATACCTGGAATTTGTAAGAAAAAATGCCTGGAAGAATGACATGTGCGTGTTGGTCGTTGCTGTTGATAATTTATGTTTAGAAAACCAGAATCACCAAAACTAAACTCACTGAAATGTAATTCATTTTAAACTTAAAAAAAAGAAGAACTGTTGTGAATAACTTGATGAAGACTTACTAAAGTTTGAGATTTCATGATTAAAGAAAGAGCTTCTGTATGTTGATGTGACCTTGGAACGACTGACCCAATTCCTAAGCCGTCGGACAAGTTCCGAGATCTAAGGGGAAGTTGGGTTTTGATATTCGCCGCCAGGTTTCAGCATCTGTCGAGGGCATGACGAATGATTAGCGGGTTTGGTTTAGCATATGTTGATAAGCAGATTAATTTATTGAAGTCTGAAGGACGTTACATTGTGACTTACATAATTAGGGACTACATTATTGATAACATTGCACCAAGCCAAAGGTGTTTCGGCCTAATCAACCATTTCACTTAATTTTAAATGTGGATGTTAATTATTAATACTGGACATAATTATTTAGGAATGCGCGCCGGCTCAAACTCCCTTGGGCATAAGGCACATTATTCGGACTTAAGTGTCCATATTGGGTATTCGATTCTATGGTTAAAAATGAGATATCAAAAGCCAACTCACAACCGTACTCACTGCAGTTCGCACACAATCTGGTTTGCAAGTATGTTCCTTCCCCTTGAGTGGAAGGGACGTTTCCTTCCCCACTGTTTGTTATCTCCAAAAACCTTGTTCCTATCACTATTAATAGATTTCTTTAAAGTTTTTTAAAAACTTTTTATATACAATCCACGGGATATCTATTATCACGTAGTTCGTCAAAAACCTGCTGTATCTCTTTGGATTTCTTATAATCATGCGATGAAACACCTCTAGCCATCCAATACCAAGTTTACCATGATCCGGAGCGTGTGAATTAAAATGTAATTGCTTTCCACTGTTTGTGGATTTTCTCAAACTTTCGACCTAAACACTTAGAAGGGGCATCAGCCATTAATCTCTAGATCAACGGTGAATTATAAAGGTTCTCAAACTGTTAATATGGTCCGGGAACTGTTACAATGGTAAATATTAATGTTACATTGTTTGTTCGTTATATTTGGAACTGTGGGATAAAAATAACTGTAAATTAAAAAATAGTCAATTAAAATATTTATTGAATAAAATCAGCTTGGAACAGAGGGAACAGTTTTCACTATTAGCGACAAATGGGAAATATCATAAAATTTACTCCAGTCTAGATTTTAACCTAGGGGAAAAACATTATTTTAATAATAAAAAAAATAAGTATAAGTTGCAGGAAATAAAATGGGCATTTAAGTGTAGAGCTGAATTAATTCATTTAAATTTTAAACCGTGGGTTGAAGGCAGAAATTATATGTGTTCGTTGTGTAATATGGGGGTGAACGAAGATGTTTACCATTTTGTGGCAGAATGCCCGATATTAGTTCAATATAGACAATCTTATCTGGGTAAAGAAAGTTTATCGCTGTCAGAGTTCAAGGACTTTATGAATGGTAAGGATTGGGTTGTATTGTGTAGATATCTTGAACAAGCATGGCATTACAGATGGACATTAATAAAAGAATTTAACTTTTGAAAATACTTTTGGGTTGTGCTGATCTTTGTTATTGGTAATTTTGTTTGTTTGTCTAAGTAGGATTAAGTTTATAATTCTGTTTCTTTTAAAATAATTATTGTTTCTTTAAGAATGAAAGAATGTAAGTTGCTAACCTAGCAGACGGCTGCAAGCCATGCTATATATGTATGTTATGAAACGTTGTAATTCTGAAGAAGTATAAATAAAGCATATATTATTATTATTATTATTATTATTATTATTATTATTATTGTTTGTTCGTTATAAAAATAAAAATAAAAAAAACATTAACAACTTATACTATTGAGGCCAATGATAATGGCATTCCAATGATAATAGCCAATAACCCAAAGTTTTTCAATTGCGAAATGGTTAGCGTCTAGTTGGCCTGCGTCCACCGGAAGGAATGTAATATATATATATATATATATATATATATATATATATATATATCCGTCTGTTTGTTGTGATTGCTATTTACCTTTGACGACCTTTAAATAAACAGTAACTTTCTTATGATTGTGTTTGTTGTTGTTGTTCTGTGCTGCGGAGTGTTGTGCTGACAATTAAAAACAAGAACAACGAGGGAGAGGATGTGTTCAAAAAAAGGTAGGTGTAGCCTAAAAATTGTTAAATATTTTGACTCCAACTAAACAAGATGTCTCTTAGAACAAAAGTTGTTTTGATGTCTCTTAGGTTCATTTCTAAAGTGTTGGTTAATGTTTCCAATATATTAATATTTTACTGTTTTTTTTAAATTTGTTTTATGTTTATTACTTAATAACGAGAGTTGATCAGTAACCTCAAAACGTCTGGTATTTCTTTTATAATTATAAATAATGTTTAAATACACTCCATCAATAATATAAACAATCTATCACTATCAAAAAGCAGAAAAGGATATATAATATTGTTTTTATAAATGTTCACATTACCACGCCTCTATTTGTCATTTACAAATAATAAAATTGTTTTATGATGAAGAAGACTAGATATAATGATTTGGTTTATTAGGTACGATTATTAATAATATATATTACACACTTTATATGAATACACAAAATTTATTTTCTTTATTTGAATAAGATGTAGATCGTCTATGCTGAATCGTAGAGATGCTGGGCTAATAATTGTTGAGAATTATTTGAATGTAGCAATGTCTAAAAATGTCCTGCGATAGCATCTTACAATAAGTTCACACTGTCCGTAATATAATATATTATAACCTGAAAAAGGTATATACATATATATAAATTGATATAAAATTTAAATCAGAAGTTGATTCATTTTATTTAATACACAGATTTTGATATTTTCCCATGACTTCTCTACGTTCATTACCTAGTTTATAATTTAATAAACCCTTTTCCAATTTTATTTCCTACGTAGCTAAACTGTATTGTTAGGTTAGACTTTATTTCATGGAGTAGTTCCATAATTACAACTATATTTTTCTGCCATGGTATACTAAGAAAACTTGTAGCATATTTCATTATTTTTCTTACATTTACTGACAGTGACAACATTTGCATTATCAACGACGAAAATGGTATATGATTTTTAAACTAATCGGAAGGTAAACTGTTTTTGAAATTGGTGAAATATGTTCGTAATTACAACCAGTTTTTACTGCTAAACTATAATACACGTATTTCGACATTTTTGTTAAAGCCTTCTTATCAGTGACAAAATTTATATTAGTTGAGTGCTAATTGCAACTGAATATTTTTTTGAACCATTTTTATAATTATTTTAAAAAGAATATTTTTCATACAAGTTGGTCATTTTAAATTCTGTACAAGTTGGTAATTCTAACAACTGGGCCGTTAAGTTTATTAATTGTTTGAACACTTCAATAAGTACACGATAATGTAGAGGTAAATTAAAACACATAAATTAAAATGAAGAAAATCAGTAGTAAAATATTGTGTTATTGTATTTAACATTAATAAGAAAAAAGTTAGGATATTTCCCTTATTGGAAATCAATATTTTCTAATAATAAATAAGCATCGCTTCTCAAATGTAATATTATAATTTTACAACTAAATGTAAACACTGTCAAACTATATGCTTTAGAGCACTAACCAAAACTTTATGATTATATCCAAAAATTTATAATTTAATGCAGTAAAAAGTTTTATATTCTCTCAGCGTAGAGTTTGAATTTTTCGTAGATTAAAACCCTATCGCTTAAAAAAATATTTTTATTAAAAAAATTGAAGCGTCTCTCTTTATTACTCACTAATAAAAATGTAATTCAACAGAAATTATTTTTAAAAATCTTCTTTCCTTAATACTTTCTGCTTGTTACTAAACGAACGAATTGCAATTGTTTCCTGAATAATTTCATTTTAAAAATAAAGATTGTAAAGATTTTTAAAACACATTATTAACCGGAGATTTTTTATAATTTTGTAAAAAGATAATAGTTCAACAAATGTTGGGATAAAACTTGTTTTTCACATGTGAAAAGGCAGGACGATAAAAAGCATTATTTTTGTGCATTTTATATACTCTCTTTCTCTGTCCTCCTTATTTAAATTGTAAAGGTTAAATGAAATTTAGTTTTTTTAAAACTTTTTCTTTATATGTGTAGAATTAATTCAGTGAAACGTCCAATAAATATATCAGTCTATCTACAAATGTTAGCCTTAACGCGGGAGGAACTGGGGGCAATGCTAGTTTACAACTTGTTTAAGTCCATTTAAAAATATGGTTAACGATAACATCATGTTAAGCTTTCCATAAGAGTAAAAGATGAGATTGAAAAAACCTGTTATTATTGAAGATAAATATTACCGTATGTCAACTTTAAATTAAAATTGTGACGAAGAACATAATATTAGAAATCCAATAAAAATTATCTTTTTCGTGTTTTTTAGTAACTTCATTTTTATGTTTTAGTGAACGTCTACACAATTAAAAGTCAAATGCATTGATGACAAAATTGAGCTAGAGACTCAATCTAACTGTTTGCGTTGGAAGTACTTTGACAAAATATTTTATTCAAATTTTGGTGACTAAAATGTCATATTTACTTTACTAGAAAATTGATATTTAAGAAAAACAAAGTTTTATGATTTTGAAGAAAAATAAAACCAATTTTATTACTAAATTTTTTATTTATGTCAGCTACCTTTTATTGGTACACTAAAGAAGTAATATGGACCAATATGAACCAATTTTACTTAATCTATATTTCCACTTAAGATTTGAAATATTATTTAACCACTTCATAGTTATAGGCTAAACATAATCAGGTAATTTAATAACTAATAATTCTCCTCTCTTGTCATTCTACTCTAATTTGAGACGGAAAGATGTTGGTCTATAAACCCGTAAGATAGAACAAAACTCGAACACAATATCTCACAAATATTACGTTTTCTATTCAAATGCGTTTCAACTACAAGGTCGCTATGCTCAGTGATACATGAGTTATAACAACTTACTTAGCTCTGCGTCAACCCACGTATTTATACAAAACTAAATAGGCGTGGCCTAAACCTACTTTATAATATTAAGGCGTTACCAAGTCAAGCTCAATAATTATCTATAAATTCTTCTTTGGCCTGATTTTAAATGTTAATGCTCCAAAAAATGGTTAACGTGTTTAGATACCGCAAAATACACTTCAGTCCGAAAACAAAAACGGTTAAGGCACGTTTGTGAATAAATCAATTATTTTATTTAATCCCACTAGCCTGTAATTAATTCATCGATGACAAGCTAACAGCTAAATATTAATAAATAACAAATAACAAAACATTTTCACAATAGATGAACTAATAAAGGCCTAAGTAATAATTATTAGGCATGATATGTTTATATAACTACTTGGTAATAATTAAAAAAAAAAATTTTATTATTAGATTTTTGAATGATTGTTCTTTGAAGACAAAATATTGTATTTAATTTAGTGATATAATTTCACACAAATATTATTAATATCAAGTGAAATAAAACAATTATGTTTCAAAAAACAGCTCTTTCTATACCCATCAAACTATTTCCTATATATATATATATATATATATATATATATATATATATATATATATATATATATATATATTTACCTGGATAGTTGCAAAGATTATAGTTATTTAGTTCACATATATTTGAGAATGTACGGACACCATTGCAGAGAGAAAACCCACACACTGGTCTATATATATATGGACAACGACTAGGTCTGCAGTAGTATATTGGTCTAGTTAGTTCCTCGCTTGGTGGCAATTTGGACAATGCTGCTTCCTCACTAACACTTTTAGCGATGACCTCCTGAGCCAACGCTGCGGCTTTTTCTGCTGACAATTCTGGTAACACATCTACCTTCTCCTCTACGGCAACACCTTCACCTAGTTCTACAGACTCAGTAGCAGCTATGGCCACAAAGGCTGCAAGAGTGAATTTTTATAATTTATTTATTATATGACTAATGAAAAACGAATTTAGTAGGATAAAATAAGTAGTTGATAACTTGAGAGAAGTGCAACAATGTGACAGTTGAATTGGAAACTATAGTCTTCATTGTTGGATGTTTCAAGGTAAATGTAGTTATTACTTATTACTTTTAGAATTACGTCTCAGTAACATTATATTTATATAGTTTATTTAAAGTGATTAATGAAATACGAACTTAGTAGGATAAAATATTGAGTTGATAACTTGAGAGAAAGTGCAACATGGTGACAGTTGAATTGGAAATTATAGTCTTCATTGTTGGATGTTTCAAGTTAAATGTAGTTATTAATAATTACTTTTGAATTATTTCCCGGATACTGTGTACTTTTATAGTTTATTTAAATTTAAATTTGAAAAACGAATTTTAGTTGGATAAGATATAGAATTAATGTCGGAATTAATAATACATATTCAAACTGTCGAAAGTGGTATTTCTTTTGGAAATTCTAATATAATGTAAACAAAATGTATTTAAATTAAAAATTTCAATATTTAAGATACTTTTACAAATCCATTTTATTTACCGACAGGTATAGCTTATTTGTACAATATTTTTGACTATATTTTTTGCAATTCTTTACTCAGGGGTTTTAATGTTTTTTATTTCCCGTGAAATTTATAAATTGATACGGCCTACGAATATTATATCTACTAAAAAAGAAAACGAGGGAAAAAAAATCTAATTTAGTATATTTCAATGCATATTTATAACTTTTAATCCTTCCAATATAAAAGAGATAATTTAGTTGTTTTAGTTGTTGTATCCTCACATAGAGTTCTGGCATTTCACATACGGCACCAAATAACGATTTTAATAGAGATCTCTGTTTTAGTATTAACATTACTAATTTCATATAGTTATTATCAGTGAGCTATTCTGCAACATTTATTATTGTATTAGGTACCTAACGTTTACACTATATATTTCACTGTATAAACTATAATTTTACTGTGGTTTGTAATTTATAGTTATGATGTGTAATGATCGCATGTAAGAAATGTTATTACTGAATATAATATATTAGTAACATATTATATAATAATTAATTTGAATAAATAAAATCAAGTTTATTAGTTTTATTATGATTAAAATTATGTATATATGGTTATTTTTGAAAACGGTATAGATTGTTAAATATCAGTTTATGAACACCAATAAAACTCAATGTTGAGAAAATCAATTTATACTGTGAAAAAAAGCCCCTTACAGCATTAAACGTTTCTCATTATATTTATTCTATACAGAACGAATAATTGATTTAAAATATTTTTTCATGTTTATGTATGTAATATAAAGAACCTTACTGGGTTTTAAATGTCATAAATGGTTCATTTTAAGCATCAATTTAAAAAAAAAAAGTATTGATTTTGTATGTTTAACGCATGGTAACGTATTTTGTAAAACCCCGTTTCATTTTTTTAATCGATGACTTAATAACAGTCATGTTTGGAACCAATTTTTTTTTGTATTGGGTAGTAGAGTTTACGTTTGAGCAATATTTTATCAAAATTAGTAAAGTCGATTTTGAATACTATGTAGTTTGTTTTGTTTCTTCTTATGGCAGGTACTCCCTAATTTTGAGTTATCACATATATGAAAAGAAAATCAGATATTGCTTAAATATGTTCACATACTAAATTGAATAATATCGCTTCACTTGTTTGCACTGCACGTACGATAGACGCCTGGCAGACAGACATTTCCAATATCATATTTGTAGGTTAATGGGATTCATAATATTATCCATACTTGCTTCGTTGTTGAACAAGTAAAATTATAAAATCCAATTTTTGTAATGTGTTTTAAACAAATCATGATCTAATATGTTAGACAATATGATAAGAACAATTACGCGAATATAATAATAATTAACAAGTTGAAACTAATTTATATATTTTTAGAATACAACTTATAAAAAATCAATAATTATTATATACATTACCAAGGAAACAAGCAATTACGGCAGCCTTCATGGTGGTGATAAATAATAAATATTTTTACATCGCCTTTATATACTTGGATCTTATCTTGGTAGTAGAATCACATGTTTGCTTATTAACTGTTGATTTTCCCCGACAGTTACGTAAAATTCGACCTCGTATAAAACAAGAGGCATTTTTTGTACGATTGAACAGACCATATTTTAAAATATTTTTAAAAGTGTTTACATTTTTATTTATTCTTTTATAACGCTTATCTCGTTTTGTTTTTCATTTCAACAAAACAGAGCAAAATTTAAATGACAATAAGTCGAAGATTTATACGGCCACTTAAATCATACACAATTACAACCCGTAAAACGACTTGAGTAAAACCCTTGAAATTGAATTAAATTGGCTTTATTTTTATAATATAATTGAACATTGAGAAATAAAACCAATAATGTTAGAATAAACAAAAATAGAAACACGTGACTTTTTGAAAATTTGTTGATTAAAGAAAATTATTTTCGACACAACCGATTTAAAAAGAACATATTTTTCTTTCAAACTTTCTTACGAATTATCTTTTAACTTGAAACTGCACCAAATAAAAACATATAGGGAGAACTACCTCCTATAAAGAAATTATCAGTCAAAATATTGCGGAGATTAGCATTTGTTCTATTACATTTTTAACCTCTGCTAAGATAGAACTGATTTAACAAATTTATGATCAGTCCATTAGTTTATAGATATGCGTTATTTCTATTACAAACCACTGGCAAGGGATAATTGTTCCTATAAAGTAATCATCAGTCAAAATATTTCAGAGATTAGCTTTTGTTCTATTACATTTTTAACCTCTGCTAAGATAGAACTGCTTTAACAAATTTATGATTAGTCTAGAGTTTATAGATATACGTTAGTTATGAAATGAAAAATTATTTATTTGACCCTCTTTCATACATAATTTTAACAGGAAAAATTTGACAATCGTATATGCTTAATAATAAAATAGACAACTGTTCACATTATAAAATGTAATACATATAAAATAAAATTCATAATAACATAATAAACAATAATATTAATAATAATAATAATAATAATAATAACAAAAAATACTTCCTGCTGTATTACAAGAAAATAGCAAAGGGTCACTTTATCCCGAGGTTAAAACCTATTTGGGATGAAATACTCTATACATTTCTAACAATATAGCTCGATGGGAGAGAAACAATGTGACCGACCAGTCCAACCCACATATACACACACAAATTACATTTAGAAAACTAGGATTTGGCTTTTATGACAAACCATTTCAAATCAACATAAAACACTAAAAAAATAGAAATACAATAATAAAACTATACACATACATACACATACATATACATAATTCACACACACACTTCTACCATTCATATTACCGGTGAAGAAGAGAGCTTTCAAGAATAAAATACAGTCACTTACTACCAGTTTATTCTCCCTCGCTGGTTACTGATAAAAAACATATAGACCTGCTCCTGTTCTAATAAATATTGTTTCACGAATCTACAAAACTCGATTTTATTTGTACACGTTTTAATTTTTAAAGGTATCAGATTAAAAAATTTTGGAGCAAGATATAAGTAAAATTTTTTAAAAATTGTTAAATTTGGTTTTGGAAAAACTACGTTTAAGTCATTTCGTAAAGTCCTCCCTCCACCCCCTGTTGTATAATTCCCTCCGCTTCTATTGTAGAATAATCTTAACACTTTAAATATATATAAATTTCTAACCGGTAAAATTTTGAAGATTTTGAATAATGGAGCAGCGTGTTCCAATTTAGTTCTATTTGCCATAATTCGAATAAAATGCTTCTGAAGTACAGTGACTGGTTTTAAGACACTGTAGTACGCACCTCCCCAAACTTCAATACCATATTCTAACTTTGAGCCAATCAAAGCATGGTATATTGATTTTAATAATTTCAATTTAGTCACCGACCTTAACATTTAAAAAAACCTAATATATTTAATCAATTTCAGTTTGGTATTATCAATATGCGTTTTCCAGGAGAGTCTGGAATCCATGAATAATCCCAAATATCTAATGTTGTCTACTTGTTCTATTTCTAGGCAATCGCACGTTCCGCTTTCTTTACAGTTAATGCTATGATATTTTATGTTTGTTGAGAAATAGGTCTTACGAGCAACATTATATATTATATATTTGGTCTTAGGGCTCATTACCATATAGCTCTTGGTAAACCACCATCGCAAAACATTTACGTCATCTTGCATATCTTTTCTCAACTAATATTTCTATTACAAACCTCTGGCAAGGGATAATTTTATTGTTTATATAAAGTAATCATTAGTCAAAATATTTCAGAGATTAGCTTTTGTTCTATTACATTTTTAACCTCTGCTTAAAGAGAACAGATTTAACAAATTTATGATCAGTCTAGATTTTATAGATATACGTTAGTTATATTTCTATTACAAACCTCTGGCAAGGGATAATTGTTTATATAAAGTAATCATTAGTCAAAATATTTCAGAGATTAGCGTTTGTTCTATTACATTTTTAACCTCTGCTAAAAGAGAACAGATTTTACAAATTTATGATCAGTCTAGAGTTTATAGATATGCGTTAATTATATTTCTATTACAAACCTCTGTCATGGGATAATTGTGCCTACAAAGTAATTATCAGTTACATATTTCAGAGATTAGAGTTTTTCTATTCCAATTTTAACCTTTCCTAAAAGAGAACAGATTTAACAAATTTATAATCAATCTAGTAATTTTTGGATATGCGTTTGTTATATTTCTATTACAAACCTCTGGCAAGGGATAGTTGTTCCTGTAAAGTAGGCCTAATTATCAGTCAAAATATTTCGGAGATTAGACTTTGATCTATTACATTTTTACAAAACTATTATCAGTCATGTAAGTGCTGAAATCAACAACAAAATAATTAACAGTCAAGTCTTTTCGTAGGTTGACGATTGATATAATTCGATAACCACCTACAACTAAGGGTGAACTGCGCCTATAAACTTATGATCAATAATGTAAAGTTAAGGATACCAGTATTTTATATTTTGATTTAAACTCCTTCAAGGATATGGAAACTCCTTCAACAATTTTATGATGTGTTTAGCAGTTTAGAAAATAAGCAAATTTTACATTTCACTTTCAAACCTCTGCAAAGTGAAAACTTTGTTATATATATATATATATATATATATATATATATATATATATATATATATATATATATATATATATTGTTATAATCATTCAAGTTATAACAATATATAACTTGTCTGATATAATTGTTTGTTTTATTTCGATATCAACCGTCAACAATAGGTGAACTGTTCCTATAAACTCATGATCCGATAATCAATTTTGAATGAACGCAATTGTTATAATTCGATTTAATACCATTGTCAAGGAAAAACTGCTCCAACAAAGTTATGATCTTTCAATAGTTTCTGAATTTCACAATTTATCAACAATGCTATGCGTTAGTTATATTTCTAATACAAACCTCTGCCATTGGAAAATTTGTCCTATAAAGTAATGATGAGTCAAAATATTTCAGAGATTGGTGTTTGTTATATTCCATTTAAAACCTTTGCTAAAAGAGAACTGCTTTAACAAATTTATAATCAATCTAGTAGTTTTTAGATTTGCGTTTGTTATATTTCTATTACAAACCTCTGGCAAGGGATAGTTGTTCCTATAAAGTAATTATCAGTCAAAATATTTTGGAGATTAGACTTTGATCTATTACATTTTTTAAATCTGCCAAAAGGGAACTGCTCAAACAAAACTAATATCAGTTATGTAGGTGCTGAAATCAACAACAACGTGATGACCAGTCACGTTTTTTCGGAGGTTGACGATTGATATAATTCGATAACCACCTACAACTAAGGGTGAACTGAGCCTATAAACTTATGATTAGAACTGTAAAGTTAAGGATACCAGTATGATATATATTAATTTAAACCTTTTCCTGTGGAAACTCCTTCAACAATTTTATGAACTGTTTAGCAGTTTCGGAAATGAGCATTTTTTTACATTTCACTTTTAAACCTCTGCAAATTGAAAACTTTGTTATGAATTGTTATAACTATTCAAGTAGTTCCTGATATCCTTGTTTGTTTTTTTTTTTCGATATCAACCCTTAACAAAGGGTGAACTGTTCCTATAAACTTATGATCCGATAATCAATTTTGAATGAACGCAATTAATTGTTATATTTCGATTTAATACCATTGTCAAGGGAAAACTGCTCCAAAAAAGTTATGATCTTTCAATAGTTTCTGAATAACGCAATTCATCAACAAAACTATGAACTCTTTCGAAGAATCCAGTTTGTTGTTACATTTGGTTTTAACCTCTACTAAAGGAAAACTGCTTCTACACACAAAACACACACACACACACACACACACACACACACACACACACACACACACACACACACACACACACACACACACACACACACACATACACACACACACGCACACACACACTGCAACGGTTTAATTGAACCGCCTGCAAGGAGCAATTTTGGAAAATAGATAAATTCCAAAATTTCAAATAATAATTGTAGAAATGACAAAAACATTTCTAAAATATAAAATAACACATGAAGAGTTAAAGGGAATATGTAGGTTAGACAAGCCAAGGTCACGCGCCTTGACAGGAAATTATCTAGCGTTCCGGATTGAACAGGAATTCGTCCATATGTTTCTAATGCAAAAAACATCAAAATCCGAAAACTTAAATTAAAATGATATAATCGTGTAGAGCTAGGAAAACCTAATAATAAATAATAAGAGAATAAACTCGTCAAATTAATAATAAAAAAGTTATAGCCATAATAAAACGTCATAAAACATAAAAAACCCTTAAAATGAAGAAATTCCAAAATCTAATAATAACAACGCATAACTATAATATAAACTAGAAATAAATAAGACTCGAAATCAAAAATTAATAAAAGACCATAAAGTAATTAAATAATAAATAACCAAAAATGCAGAAAGTACCGTAACTTGTGAAACCCAGAAGCGAGGAAGAAGAGGAAAGCAGTTTTGGAACTTTCAGCATCAGAGGAACAACTTACAAAAAGAAGATTTTCAAAATTTCCAAAATTGGAAAAACTAAATTTTGAAAACTTACGAAATTTTCAAATCTCCGTAAAAGAAAAAATATACGTCGTATCGCTACAAATGAAGATGGAAAATCATCAGGGAAAGAAGGGCTTCAAAATGAAATCACCCAGAAGAAGATCGAGCGAAGCGAACGGGATATATGAAGAAAAGAAGAATTCGCAAGTAAAAAATTATAAATTTCAGGAATCAACTTGTCTTGAACGTCGTGCGCAGAGTAGGCAGTAGACGCATGGAGAGGGAAAGTTACCAACTTCAACACAAATCCACCATAAGAAATTAAACTAATTATAACAAATAATAATAGGAATAGATAATTTAAAATGAAAAAAATAGACAAACAATAGAAGAATAAGCCAAGGAAAGTTCATCGTAGTGCAAATAAATAAATAAAATTAATTAAATTGTGAAATAAAACAGTAACAATAATCAGTGAAGGTTGGCCACACTGAAAGGCCTAAATTTCGACGAGTTAACTTTCTTCAAGTTAATTCGACAGTCTCGTTTAGTACCAGCTCCAGGGAAGTCTTCTAATAGCAGCTCCAGGAAAGATCACCAACTTCACTCAAGTCTGAACAGGAAATCGTCGTGAAAAATATTGTCAACGCTCTGTACTTCGCCAGGTTAATAACGGTGCCTACAGAAAGGATCGGCCTTGCAGGAGTCAACGTGACATCCTACAACAGCTTAGTAGAAGAGATCTTCACTACGGACTCCGGCAAACATTCTTCTAGAACTTGTCGTCATCAACAGATTCTTCGAGAACTGGACTTCGAGATATTCTAGACAACTCTCAGAAAACATCTCCAAGATCCTCTAACACTCTCAGAATCAGGACGAGCGGACTTGTGCACTCCACAAAACAAGGTACTGCATAAATCAAGCTTTTTTAATAAATAAAATAATTTTTTAATAAACTTGAATTACGTCCAAAATTATTAAACTCAATAAAGTTAAATAATAACATTTTAAAGACAAAGTAAAGTCAAAATAAAGCCAATTTTAAATTCATTCAAATAAAGAGATATAAAATACAATAAAATTCGAGTCCAATAATAAAGCAAAAGTAACAGATTGAAAGGAATAAATAATAGGATTCATATTTATGTGTATTAGAATAAGAATATAAATTGTTAATTTTAGTTATTGTTAAAATTGTTTAATATAGTAGATTTTCAGTTTGTTAAAAGAGAAAGCATTTAATATAAATTGTCAGAAAAGGCGACATTAATTGTTGTAAGAGATTCGAAAGAAATCCATTGTTTCTCAAAATAAAAATTAAATTGTAGACTTTTAAATAAATTTGTTAAATTTCACTGTTGAATATTTTAATTAAAAATAACCCATTCAAAGAAACTCATTACATTAGAAAGAAGAAAAAGTAAGTGCTCACCAGTATAAAGTTAAAAATTCAAAAAAGAGCAAATTTTGGTGTTAATGAATTAAAGAGCTCCAAAGGGCACACCCTTTGAAAAAGAGTCTGGAGTTTTAAGAAAGGTAAGCTAGTATAAGAAGTGAATATATTAATATAGTAAAATTTCCTGTGTTAGCATAAGTTGATTAAAATAAATTATTCTTGTGTGACATAAGAATCAAGAGCCTTATCAAAACTATTAAACTGCGAAGGAATCACTCTCTATATCGCGGTTGTAAGGGTTAGGGTAGGGTCTTGCAAGCGTCCCCGTGAGCGTCTGTCTGTCAACCCGGGGGAGGTGCGTTGCAAGTGGCGTCCAACAGCGTAGGCTCGAAAGTAACCAAACAAAAAATTGTTAAAATTACTTTAGGGTTGAAAACGAACAGCTTAAATTCATTAAAATCAAAATTAAAACTTAAAACTTAAAACTTAAAAAAAATAAACAGTAGTAAACCTAATAAAAAAATCTAAATAAAAAATGGCAGCTCCGAAAGAAACAGAGACGGAAATGCAGAAGTTCATGAGGTATTTCCAGGCGAAAGAAAAAGAACGCGAAGCCAGGGAATTAGAACGTACAGCTAGGGAAGAAGCGGATAAAAAAGAACGCGAGGAGAGAGAAAAAGCACGCGAATCGGAGAGAAAAAAGGAGAAAAAAGAACGCGAAGCTAGGGAATTAGAACGGGAGACTAGGGAAAACGAAGAGAAAAGGGAACGCGAAGCGAAAGAAAGAGAACGCGAAGCTAGGGAATTAGCACGCGAAGAAAGCGAACAAGCGAGTAGGGAAGAACTCTTACAAGCTGTAGGCGGTTTAGGAGAAGACGTAAAGAAAAATTTTGAAGCAATTCAAAATAGAGTCGGAAATTGCGAAGACGAAATAGTCGTTTTGAAAGGAGAAATTCAGGAAATAGGGGAAACAATTAAAGGTCAGGATGACAAAATTAAACAAAATAAAGTTAATTGCGAAACGTTAAGCAAAAATATAAAATCGTTAGAAACCAAAATGAGACAGACAAGTATAGGGCAAAGTTTAGTAGGGGCTGGGAGAAGCGTAGTGTACGTACAACCCGGTGCAGCAGGGAATAAAACTGTCGAATTTTGGGGAAGTTCCAAAGAGAGTCCAATGAAATTTCTAGCCGAAATAGAAGAGATTTTCATGGAAATCGATCCACAATTAGACGAAGGGGAGAAATTAAAAATCGTGGAACGACACATAAAAGGGCCGGTAATAGAATGGTGGAACGTAATAAAAGATAATAAAGATAGATACGGACAATTTAGGGTTAAATTTATAAAAAATTATTGGGGATATCAAGCCCAGCAACATATCCGAAATTTAATTGAAAACGGACAATATCGTGATACAGGATATATGTCAAGAGTTAATTATTTTTGCAAAATGGTGGCTAAAGGACAATATCTTGATCCACCAATCCCAGAAAAATTTATGATTAATAGAATCATGCGACATTTTGAACAAAAGGTACAATTTGCGAGTATAGGAAGTCATAGCGAAACCGTTGAAAGCGCGATAGAGTTTCTTAGAACGTTCGAAACGATGGAAGGCGAACCACGTAGGGAAAATCGAGAAGTAAGGCCAGCGTATAAGGGGAACCTTGATAGGAAAATGGCAGGAGCCATGGACTCTCAAACCTATCCTAGAACACCTAACCTTAGATCCTATGGGAATAGACCGCAAACAAACCAAAACCAAAGTAACCAAAAACCCAATCCTACACTACCTAACAATCCGAGACCCAGTCCAAAAAACTAGGTTATAAGGTCCCGGAAAAAAGCAAAAGAAAACGGTTACAGGCAAAGACAGGATTCGGGGCCGCAGATCAAAATGTAAAAAATAAAATCAAAACAGAGAAACCTTTAGAAAACTTTTCAAAAATTAAAAATCCAACATTAAAATCAGTAGGGAAATTACAAAACATTTCATGCGATATTAGGGAAGAGTTAATGACAGAAGGCGAAAATATCAACATTCAAACAAAATTATTAGAAAAATGTCCGGAAATAAACGTCAAAATTCATCAAACAAATATAAAAGTTTTAGTAGACACGGGAGCGCAGTGGTCGTGTATACAAGCTGAATATTTGGAGGAATTAAAAAGACGGGGAAACAAATTTTTAGAATTACCAGTTTATAACGTCGAAGTAGTAACAGCCATTAAACAGAAAAAACAAAGAGTTTCAAAACAAGTATCAATACCCGTGCAATTTAACGACAGAGTAGTAGATATAAATTTTCTGGTAGTACCAAAGTTAACTAGTTTAGGTATATTAGGATGTAATAGCCTATTCGAGTTAAACGCGAAAATTAATATGGAGGAAAAATACGTAATAACAAATGTAGAAGGGGAAAACAGAAAAATAAATTTCATCGAAGAAGCTAAAAAAGTAACTTCAAAAACCAATCTATTAAATAGATTGGACATAGAACAACCGTCAGCTAAAATCTGTGTACGGAAATTGCGAAATCAAATTAGCAATATAGGAGGTCCAAATACTATAATGCGAGCGAATGGGGCGTTATATGTTACTACATTACCCAGTGTAGAAGTAAAAAATGAGGGAACCGAACGTGACCAAGCCGAACGTGACAAAGGGGGAGAAAATACCAGAATTGACCAAACAGGACGTGTAAACAACAAACGTGACGGGAGGAAAGAAAAAACCGAAGCCGACAACACCGAACGAGACAATACAGGAAGGAA
The DNA here is from genome assembly GCA_963513935.1 of Aphrophora alni. NCBI lineage: Eukaryota > Metazoa > Arthropoda > Insecta > Hemiptera > Aphrophoridae > Aphrophora > Aphrophora alni. Next base: position 44,202,136 of record OY740775.1, on the reverse strand, counting down.
CAGGAGAAGGGGAAACTTAGAGAGGGGAAGGGAGTTTGAACTCAAAGGAAAACAGGAGATAAACCTTAGAAACCAAAGCACGGTCGAAAGGAGGATGCCAATTCAAGGAAGGAACTTTAAAATCCAAAAAGAGATTAAAAGTGGAGCAACCTATCCAAGAAGAAGCAGGAAGAAGAGCGAAGCGAGCGAGAAAAGGGAAGAACTATATCCAAAAAAGCTTCAGAGTCGTGAGTTATTCGTACAAGGGCTAAGCAAAGTCGTCGTAAATAAAGAAGTAAGTCTTAAGCACCAAATACAAAATGGAGACCACGCAAAAATGAAGGGATCACTGGTAAACATACCTAAGTTCGAATTGAGCTTAATTCCAAAAGGGGAGTCCAGTAGTCAATCAAACCCAAACCTTAATAAGTTAGGAGCGAACGAAACAAAAAAGTTCAAAAATCGAGATGTAACCAAAAAGGTTAATTTCAAAACAAAATTAAAGCATAGTCAAAAAAGGAAGGGGAAAAATAAATTTAAGTTAAAAAGGAAGGGAAACGTATTCGTAAAACTAAAAATAAAAAATAAACCAACGGTAAAGTTAAAAACTAGTAATAAAGGTTAGGATAGTAAAATAACAGTAAACATAAAGTAGAATAGGTAAATTCGTAAATTCATAATCATAAACATCGTCCATAATAATATGTAATAAATCCAAAAAGAATAAAGTTCAGAATAAATCGCAACGGTAGATAAAAACCAGCTGTTTCGATAAAAGCGAGGGGGAGAATTGGGACAAGTTGCGTAGGTCAGTTACTAAATAAACAAGCATCCGGAAGACATGAATATTGTACAGTAATTAAGGTAGAGAGGGGTTCTTTCGTTATAGCGATAACGGAAACAAGAAATGTCAACATTCAAAGGAATTTCATCTGTTACTTGGCGTAATCTAACCTAGCGCGAAATCAATTAAAAGTAAGGATGGCTTGATTTATGTAACTTACCTTAGTGCAAAAGTGATTAAATTTGTGTCAAAATTTATATTTTAAAAAAAGTTAGGATAAAGTGTAAATGTGTATAACTATGTATAATCATGCTAAATAGACTGTTTCAGATGAAAGAGAGACGAAATGAACTATCGAACATGAAAAATATATATGTATTTGTATAAAATAAGGATTGTTTTCATATGAATATGTCATGTTTATTACCATGTTTTTGAAAAATATATATGTCACCAATTATTCATTTATGTTAGAAATAGGATTGTATTATAGATAGTAAGTTTTCATGTTATATAGATAATTATGTTTTTTAAATAGAAAGGAAGTAAATATGTAAAGAGAATAGAAAAATTTAAAGAACATAAAATTTTAAAATCTAAAAAAGGGATTTCAATGTCAAAATTTTAAGTTTTTGAGAGGGGAATTTGCAACGGTTTAATTGAACCGCCTGCAAGGAGCAATTTTGGAAAATAGATAAATTCCAAAATTTCAATTAAATCAAATAATAATTGTAGAAATGACAAAAACATTTCTAAAATATAAAATAACACATGTAAAGTTAAAGGGAATATGTAGGTTAGACAAGCCAAGGTCACGCGCCTTGACAGGAAATTATCTAGCGTTCCGGATTGAACAGGAATTCGTCCATATGTTTCTAATGCAAAAAACATCAAAATCCGAAAACTTAAATTAAAATGATATAATCGTGTAGAGCTAGGAAAACCTAATAATAAATAATAAGAGAATAAACTCGTCAAATTAATAATAAAAAAGTTATAGCCATAATAAAACGTCATAAAACATAAAAAACCCTTAAAATGAAGAAATTCCAAAATCTAATAATAACAACGCATAACCATAATATAAACTAGAAATAAATAAGACTCGAAATCAAAAATTAATAAAAGACCATAAAGTAATTAAATAATAAATAACCAAAAATGCAGAAAGTACCGTAACTTGTGAAACCCAGAAGCGAGGAAGAAGAGGAAAGCAGTTTTGGAACTTTCAGCATCAGAGGAACAACTTACAAAAAGAAGATTTTCAAAATTTCCAAAATTGGAAAAACTAAATTTTGAAAACTTACGAAATTTTCAAATCTCCGTAAAAGAAAAAATATACGTCGTATCGCTACAAATGAAGATGGAAAATCATCAGGGAAAGAAGGGCTTCAAAATGAAATCACCCAGAAGAAGATCGAGCGAAGCGAACGGGATATATGAAGAAAAGAAGAATTCGCAAGTAAAAAATTATAAATTTCAGGAATCAACTTGTCTTGAACGTCGTGCGCAGAGTAGGCAGTAGACGCATGGAGAGGGAAAGTTACCAACTTCAACACAAATCCACCATAAGAAATTAAACTAATTATAACAAATAATAATAGGAATAGATAATTTAAAATGAAAAAAATAGACAAACAATAGAAGAATAAGCCAAGGAAAGTTCATCGTAGTGCAAATAAATAAATAAAATTAATTAAATTGTGAAATAAAACAGTAACAATAATCAGTGAAGGTTGGCCACACTGAAAGGCCTAAATTTCGACGAGTTAACTTTCTTCAAGTTAATTCGACAGTCTCGTTTAGTACCAGCTCCAGGGAAGTCTTCTAATAGCAGCTCCAGGAAAGATCACCAACTTCACTCAAGTCTGAACAGGAAATCGTCGTGAAAAATATTGTCAACGCTCTGTACTTCGCCAGGTTAATAATGGTGCCTACAGAAAGGATCGGCCTTGCAGGAGACAACGTGACATCCTACAACAGCTTAGTAGAAGAGATCTTCACTACGGACTCCGGCAAACATTCTTCTAGAACTTGTCGTCATCAACAGATTCTTCGAGAACTGGACTTCGAGATATTCTAGACAACTCTCAGAAAACATCTCCAAGATCCTCTAACACTCTCAGAATCAGGACGAGCGGACTTGTGCACTCCACAAAACAAGGTACTGCATAAATCAAGCTTTTTTAATAAATAAAATAATTTTTTAATAAACTTGAATTACGTCCAAAATTATTAAACTCAATAAAGTTAAATAATAACATTTTAAAGACAAAGTAAAGTCAAAATAAAGCCAATTTTAAATTCATTCAAATAAAGAGATATAAAATACAATAAAATTCGAGTCCAATAATAAAGCAAAAGTAACAGATTGAAAGGAATAAATAATAGGATTCATATTTATGTGTATTAGAATAAGAATATAAATTGTTAATTTTAGTTATTGTTAAAATTGTTTAATATAGTAGATTTTCAGTTTGTTAAAAGAGAAAGCATTTAATATAAATTGTCAGAAAAGGCGACATTAATTGTTGTAAGAGATTCGAAAGAAATCCATTGTTTCTCAAAATAAAAATTAAATTGTAGACTTTTAAATAAATTTGTTAAATTTCACTGTTGAATATTTTAATTAAAAATAACCCATTCAAAGAAACTCATTACATTAGAAAGAAGAAAAAGTAAGTGCTCACCAGTATAAAGTTAAAAATTCAAAAAAGAGCAAATTTTGGTGTTAATGAATTAAAGAGCTCCAAAGGGCACACCCTTTGAAAAAGAGTCTGGAGTTTTAAGAAAGGTAAGCTAGTATAAGAAGTGAATATATTAATATAGTAAAATTTCCTGTGTTAGCATAAGTTGATTAAAATAAATTATTCTTGTGTGACATAAGAATCAAGAGCCTTATCAAAACTATTAAACTGCGAAGGAATCACTCTCTATATCGCGGTTGTAAGGGTTAGGGTAGGGTCTTGCAAGCGTCCCCGTGAGCGTCTGTCTGTCAAAGCTGGGGGGGGGGGGTGCGTTGCAACACACACACTGCGACGGTTTGGAAAAGGCAAACGTCTCAAGTCCATTTAAAACAAGTTAAATTCCCGCGATAAAGCCTAGTGGATGAGGGACGAGGGGGAGCGAAGACGTCACGGCAACAGGTGTCGAACACTGCAAGTTGAATCGTGTACAATCGTGCTGTCTGGTTTCTTATTTTATTAAAGTATTAAATTATTAAAATAAATTAATGTACAGTAGAATCAACCGATTAAGAATATCGAAGAATAAATTTAAAAGTATTTAAAACAAAAAAGTTATTCAAGTTTTTATAGGGGCTCAAAAACCTAAAATTTGGAAAAAACTTAAATTCAAAATTCAAAAAACGTAGAGTCATAACTCAGAGGGGAACTAATAATAATCATAAATAAAAAATATGAATTAATAATAATTGACAGGTGAGAATGGACTTAGAAAGTCATTCTTGGGGAGTTTTTTGGAATTTTTGAGTTGAAGGGGGGATCATTTAAAAAATAATAATAAGTACTATTGTAGAGACCACAATAGGGCACAATAATATGTACTTAGAATCAGATTTGAGAATAAAATAAGGGAGATATAATAATTACAAAACGTAAAACTTCAAAGCCCAAAAGCGGTTAAATTAAACGTTAAAGGGGTAAAGTAACATGATAATTATATGTATCTAGCCTATAAAATTGTAAAACATCAAAGCAGAAGTAATAATATATAATGGGGGGGGGGGGTTTATGAACATAAACTCATACGACACAAACTTAAGGATTCAAAGGCGAATAACTCGACAACCAAACGAGTTATGTAAAAAGTAAAAACATAGTTTTGCGTCGTAATAGAAGAGGAACAAGATTTCGTCAAAAGAATTTTGAGAAAGGACTTATCTCAAAATTTGAAAAGAGGAAAAATCAGATTTCGGGAAAAGGGCGATAACTCGCGAACGAAGCGTAGTAGAGCGATGAATCAAGTTCCACAAGACCCACAAGATGGAAAGGAAGAAGAATCCGAAAGGAACTTTAAAATCGGTTCGAGCGTTCGAAAGTTATAGCGAGTTGAACGAAAAAACGTCAAAAGTAGAGATTTTCATGCAAAAACATGAAAAGTTGCGCGCGCGTCTTCAAACAGAGTCTAAAGTCAGAAACATCATGTTGCCAACATGGATCAAAGATATCGTTAAAGAAAAAATACTATAAATTATTAATTAAAAGGTGTTTTAATTAATAATAAAGGAAGAAAACTATTCATTAGTCAAAAAATAGGACTAATAAAATATATAGTGTAAATATTTCAGACCAAAAGGGCCTGAAAACACATAATATATGGAAAATACCTTTTTCCCAAAAAGGGAGGAAAATTGGCTCCAGAAAAGTGGATTAATTCCCACTGACAGGGAGACCGAGATTTGACCGTCGAAAGACGGTTACTTTTGATTTGGAATCGACGCTGAAAGGACGTTTCTTCTGCAACCGACTCTGAGCTGAGAGGAAGATTCAACTGTCACTCTACTAATTGGACTTAGAATAATTTCAACTTTAATCGATCTTCAAGGCGACTTAGAAGAATTCGATACCAGCATTCAACTACATAGCAGCTTACAGACTCTGGATAGAAAACATCACATCACCATCATCCTAATAATACAACAAATTCCAAATCCAACTAGAACTTCTATTAAAGTGTGAAGGTATCTTATACTTAAGGAATAATTCGCAAATATTAACTTCTTTTTAAATATAACGTCATTAGGGGAATTATTAAAAATTAAATTCATTTTAAACCTCTGCTTTGGTGTTGAAAATTATTAATAATTTAAATACGACTTTTTCAGTACAGGAAAAACTGTTTGTGGTTCTGTCTGAAAAGTCAAGCGTTTTTATTTTGTTTAATATATAGATAATATTACATTAATTAATTTTGTCAAATAAATAAATAGTTGTGTTATTGTTCAATTAAATTGTTTGGTGTGATTAAAAAAGTTTTGAATATAAAATTTTTCTGTGCAAAAGAGAAAATAATATACAAATAATTCATTTCTAAATTTTGTTGTGTTTTTAATATATATCCATTCTGTGTATGCTATTAACCTTGTTTTAACATAAATTTTATATATGTGCTCTGGTAATATTATTTGAAAATTTTAAAAGTTATCATCAGAACTTAAGAGCCGATTTCTCCCAAAAGGCACGACCTTGGAGAGAGAGAGAGTTAATCTTAAAACAGTTAAATAATCGAGCATTGAGATAAAATTCAGGGAATTTTGCGTTAATTAAAATTTAGTAAGTTTATGAGGACAAGCTCATACTTATTAGAGCCAAGAGTTGCAAAATCTTTGATTTAAAAAAGTAAAAGCGAGCACCTTGGCCTTGCCCGCGCTTGCTCTGAAAAGAAAGGTGGTTCGCCCAGTCGGTGGTGATCGTACAGCGAGTTTAAGAGTTCGTGATAATAGTGTTCCAAAAAAGGGAACAAGAATCTTAAATTCGTGAAGTCAGACAGACTTGCAGCGCGGCAAGTGGCGCCCAACGTGGGGCAAGAAGAACCCTACTCGAACCCACCACCGAAGCGAGTCGTAGCGCGGCAAGTGGCGCCCAATAGCGTGGAGCACGAAAAAGCAAAGTTTTGGAACAAATTTTCAAAATTTTGAATTTTTCAGTGTTTCATACGAACGAGAATATCTTAAGTTCTGATATATCTTATATGTACATGTGTGTTAGTAATAAGTTGTGCTGGTAATTACAACGACAAATATACTAAATTGCAAAAATAATAATAATTAAAAGTAGAGTCCAAATTAAACCGAAATTTAAATTTTTTAATAAATAAAATCAAGTGAATAAGTGAAGTGAAAATGGGACCAGCGAAAGATCCAGCAAAACAGGAAGGTTCAAAGGAACAGGAGACAGAAATGCAGAAAATGGTGAGGTACCTGAACCAAATGGAGGATAGAAGAAAGCAAGAGAGGGAACAGGACAAAGCGGAACAACTGAAAAAAGAAAAGGAGAAGGAAGACGAGGACAAGTTAAGAAGATTAGAAGAAAGAATCGAGAGAAACCAGGAGAAGGAAGAAATGGAATCATTACGAAAGAAGGAGAAGGAGGAGATGGAGGCCAAGCGAAGACAAGAGAAGGAGGAGATGGAGACCAAATGGATCCAGATGGAGGAATTACGGAAGAAGGAAAAAGAAGATTTGGATGCCAAATGGAGCAAGAGAGATGAGGAAGCAGAAAACAAACGGAAGAAGGAGAGAGAAGAAATGGAAGCAAGATGGAAGCAGGAGAGAGAAGAGAGGATGAAGAGAGAGGAAGAAATGGAAACGAAACGTATCCAAAGGGAAGACGCCCGAAAACAGGAAATAGGGAAATATATGGAGGAAATTAAGGAATCTATAGATGGTAATATGGCCGAAAATACTAGACGAATAGAAAATTGTGAAGAAAAAGTGGAAGAGTGCGTAGGGGAAATTAAAAAAATGACGGACAGTTTAAAGGAACAGGGAAAGTCGACTATAGAAATTGGGGAGAAAGTTAAAAAGTTAGAAGTTAAAATTAGGGAAGTTGCCAAAATTAAGGAAACCGGTGGAAATGCTAAAAATATAATTTATTTGGACAGGGCAAATTTAGAATCAAAGACTATAGAATTTTGGGGAAATTCAAGAGATAATCCTGTGCAATTTTTAAAACAAATTGAGGAGGTATTTCAAGAAATAAATCCGGTTATGGAAGAAAGTGATAAACTAAAAGTAGTGGAGAAAAAATTGAAAGGAGCTGCCATGGAATGGTGGGAAATAATTAAGCGAGATACAGAAGAATATAGCCAGTTTAAATTGCTATTTTTAGAGCATTATTGGGGTTATCAAACGCAACAAGTAGTTAGGAATCAGATAGAAAACCATAGGTATAATCCTAACGGAAATATGAGTAGGGTCGATTATTTTTGTAAAATGGTGCGAAAGGCCGAGTATTTGGAACCCAAAATTCCGGAAGAGTTCCTTATATACCAACTTATGAGGCATTTTGACCAAAAGGTTCAATTAGCATGCATTGGTAGGGCTAGTGAGCATTTGGAGGACGCTATTAAGTTTTTGAGGACAATAGAAAACGTAGACGGGATGACGAGAGAAGTTCGCCGACCAGATAGTTTCGAAAGGAGGGACGGACCACAAAGAGATCAAAATTTCAGGCAAAGGAATCAAGACTACTCAAAACCATCCCAAAACCCTAACCCTCGATCCTATGGTCAAACCCAGAATAAACCTCAACCTCAGATACCTCAAAACCCTGGTCCTTCAAACCAAAAATTCCCGCCCAAGGTCACAAAAAACTAAAATACGAGATCTCAAGGCAAAATTTTTGGCAAAAAAAGGATAATACAAACGGAATTGAGATCGACGATAAAACCAAATTTAGCAAACATAAAAGGGGGGATCTGAAAATAAATAAAATTAAATTGGGGATTTTAAACACAGAAATTAAGAAAGATTTATTGGAGGAAAGAGATAATAAAATTTTAAATAGTGAAGTTTACGAAAAATGTCCGGAAATAGGGATAGAAATCGAAGATATAAAAGTAAATATGTCCATTGACACCGGAGCTCAAATGTCCTGTGTTCAAGAGGATTTTTATAAAAATGTGCTTAAAAATAGGAACGATAAAATCATGGAATTACCAGTTGTAAATACGGAAATGGTGACAGCGATAAAAAGCCAGCGACAGAAGATTAAATTACAGGCATTATTGGAGATTAGAATAAATAACCAATCAATAAGAGGGGTATTTATGGTGGTACCAAAGCTGGAAAGCAAAATGATAATGGGTTGTGATTTAATGTGCAAATATCGAAGTCGAATTAATATGGAAAAGGGTTTCTTACAACTGGTAAAGGAAAATGAATTTATTGTTGTAGATTTTCTTAAAGAAAATAAATCTAGATTGAGCAAAAGTAACAAGCAGTACGAACATCAAGATGGCGGCGAAACCGGTAAAATGGTAGAGTCGTCAGCTGCGAATAAAGGAGGCTCAAATTCGTATAAGCGAGTATCAGGGGCTTATACGTTGTCTACCAAAATGCCGGTAGACATAAAACCAAAAGCAAAGGACGTGTCTAGACCGAGTAGTGACAAATCAGAAAGTGGTCAAAAGCGGAGAAGCAAGTTAAGTGCAAGGAATGAATCGACGAAGAGGAAAAATGCAAATTTTAATAATGATGAAGTGCTGTTAAAAGCGTGGGATAAAGGTAACCAATTAATTAATAAAGATGAAGGGCTGAAAGAAGCGGAGATTAAAGGAAATAATATTGGGCCAGAGGCCATAATCGACGAAAATAATAAAATAATAAATTACGACGAAAATTTGCAAAATACCTCCGAAAACGATTCAGAACTTACACCAGACAAATTCGACGCCAGAGACGGGGGAGAATGGAGAGCTATAATAAAAATGGCGGATCCGGAAAGAAGACAAAATGGACGAAATTTAAGGTATTGGAAGAAGAAAGTTAAATTCAAAAATTCTACGAAGTGTAAGATGAAAGAGGGGAGGCCCGAAGGGAAAGTAATAATTAAATGTGAAGGACTAAATAGATATTAATTGAAAGTAAGAAATTTCATAAATAAATTGTATAAGTTGTAATGTTTAAAAATTGTAAAATGTAAAGTGTAGAAGCGAGTGAGGTAAAAGGGAAATAACGGACTGTCAGCTGATTAAAAGAATGTAGCCTAGGTCAGTGAATAACAGGAAAAGTCCCGAATAAATTACTAAGTGTACAAGGTCAGGAGCATAGCGGTAACACGCATCTGCAAGCCGCACCTGAATAAACAAAGTAGAGACGAGGAGGTGAAGTGGGGAACCGGACGTCGATTAACCAATATTGACAGTCTGCTGGTTCAACAAATTAGCCGAGGGGGATAGGAATGAATGGATGTTTAAATGTGTACTGTTTTGTTTTTTATTAAAGGAAGATTTCCGATAGCATAAATATTTTTTCTTTTTAACTGCAATTAGGATAGTAATCGTTGTAGTTACCAAGTACTTTATATATATGTAAGGCATAAGTTTAAATTCAACCAAAGCAGATAATTATAATCATATAAGACGAATTATTCCTTATATAAATGTAATATGTTTTGTGTGTGATAATGTGTTTAGTTACAGCAAGGACGTTTAGATGAAACGGCTGTAATGGACTAGAAAGAACGATTAAGCAAATTTGTATGTATACCATAATAAATAACATGTGTTTTGAATATATAAATATTATAATATAATGAATAAAATGTGTGTTGAATATATAAATATTATACAATAGTGAATAAAATATGTTTTGAGCATAAATATATGAAATGATGGAGGAGATGTTTTTTAGATATAAATAAATGTGTTTATATAAATTGTTAGGTTAATATGTCAAATTTTATGATGATGATTAATGGAGATGATAAATAAATAGTTAATATGAAATGTGAAATGTCAAAAAGGGGTTTAATACTAAAATTTTAGTTTTTTAAAAAATGAAAAATAGGAATTTTTCATTTTAACCGAAAATTTTAGTTCAAGGGGGCATATTGCGACGGTTTGGAAAAAGCCAAAAGTCTCAAGTCAATTTAAAACAGTTTAAATTCCAGCGATAAAGCCATGTAGATGGGGGACGAGGAGGAACGATGACGTCACGCCAACAGGTGCTAGACACTGCATGTTGATTCGTGAAAAGTCACTCGGCCTCGTTTCTTATTCTATTATAATACTAAATTATTAAAATAAATTAATGTTCAGTAGAATCAACCGATAAATAATATCGAAAAATAAATTTAAAAGCAATTAAAACAAAAAAGTTATTCAAGTTTTTATAGGGGCTCAAAAACCTAAAATTTGGAAAAAACTTAAATTCAAAATTCAAAAAACGTAGAGTCATAACTCAGAGGGGAACTAATAATAATCATAAATAAAAAATATGAATTAATAATAATCGACAGGTGAGAATGGACTTAGAAAGTCATTCTTGGGGAGTTTTTTGGAATTTTTGAGTTGAAGGGGGGATCATTTAAAAAATAATAATAAATACTATTGTAGAGACCACAATAGGGCACAATAATATGTACTTAGAATCAGATTTGAGAATAAAATAAGGGAGATATAATAATTACAAAACGTAAAACTTCAAAGCCCAAAAGCGGTTAAATTAAACGTTAAAGGGGTAAAGTAACATGATAATTATATGTATCTAGCCTATAAAATTGTAAAACATCAAAGCAGAAGTAATAATATATAATGGGGGGGGGGTTTTATGAACATAAACTCATACGACACAAACTTAAGGACTTCAAAGGCGAATAACTCGACAACCAAACGAGTTATGTAAAAAGTAAAAACATAGTTTTGCGTCGTAATAGAAGAGGAACAAGATTTCGTCAAAAGAATTTTGAGAAAGGACTTATCTCAAAATTTGAAAAGAGGAAAAATCAGATTTCGGGAAAAGGGCGATAACTCGCGAACGAAGCGTAGTAGAGCGATGAATCAAGTTCCACAAGACCCACAAGATGGAAAGGAAGAAGAATCCGAAAGGAACTTTAAAATCGGTTCGAGCGTTCGAAAGTTATAGCGAGTTGAACGAAAAAACGTCAAAAGTAGAGATTTTCATGCAAAAACATGAAAAGTTGCGCGCGCATCTTCAAACAGAGTCTAAAGTCAGAAACATCATGTTGCCAACATGGATCAAAGATAACGTTAAAGAAAAAATACTATAAATTATTAATTAAAAGGTGTTTTAATTAATAATAAAGGAAGAAAACTATTCATTAGTCAAAAAATAGGACTAATAAAATATATAGTGTAAATATTTCAGACCAAAAGGGCCTGAAAACACATAATATATGGAAAATACCTTTTTCCCAAAAAGGGAGGAAAATTGGCTCCAGAAAAGTGGATTAATTCCCACTGACAGGGAGACCGAGATTTGACCGTCGAAAGACGGTTACTTTTGATTTGGAATCGACGCTGAAAGGACGTTTCTTCTGCAACCGACTCTGAGCTGAGAGGAAGATTCAACTGTCACTCTACTAATTGGACTTAGAATAATTTCAACTTTAATCGATCTTCAAGGCGACTTAGAAGAATTCGATACCAGCATTCAACTACATAGCAGCTTACAGACTCTGGATAGAAAACATCACATCACCATCATCCTAATAATACAACAAATTCCAAATCCAACTAGAACTTCTATTAAAGTGTGAAGGTATCTTATACTTAAGGAATAATTCGCAAATATTAACTTCTTTTTAAATATAACGTCATTAGGGGAATTATTAAAAATTAAATTCATTTTAAACCTCTGCTTTGGTGTTGAAAATTATTAATAATTTAAATACGACTTTTTCAGTACAGGAAAAACTGTTTGTGGTTCTGTCTGAAAAGTCAAGCGTTTTTATTTTGTTTAATATATAGATAATATTACATTAATTAATTTTGTCAAATAAATAAATAGTTGTGTTATTGTTCAATTAAATTGTTTGGTGTGATTAAAAAAGTTTTGAATATAAAATTTTTCTGTGCAAAAGAGAAAATAATATACAAATAATTCATTTCTAAATTTTGTTGTGTTTTTAATATATATCCATTCTGTGTATGCTATTAACCTTGTTTTAACATAAATTTTATATATGTGCTCTGGTAATATTATTTGAAAATTTTAAAAGTTATCATCAGAACTTAAGAGCCGATTTCTCCCAAAAGGCACGACCTTGGAGAGAGAGAGAGTTAATCTTAAAACAGTTAAATAATCGAGCATTGAGATAAAATTCAGGGAATTTTGCGTTAATTAAAATTTAGTAAGTTTATGAGGACAAGCTCATACTTATTAGAGCCAAGAGTTGCAAAATCTTTGATTTAAAAAAGTAAAAGTGAGCACCTTGGCCTTGCCCGCGCTTGCTCTGAAAAGAAAGGTGGTTCGCCCAGTCGGTGGTGATCGTACAGCGAGTTTAAGAGTTCGTGATAATAGTGTTCCAAAAAAGGGAACAAGAATCTTAAATTCGTGAAGTCAGACAGACTTGCAGCGCGGCAAGTGGCGCCCAACGTGGGGCAAGAAGAACCCTACTCGAACCCACCACCGAAGCGAGTCGTAGCGCGGCAAGTGGCGCCCAATAGCGTGGAGCACGAAAAAGCAAAGTTTTGGAACAAATTTTCAAAATTTTGAATTTTTCAGTGTTTCATACGAACGAGAATATCTTAAGTTCTGATATATCTTATATGTACATGTGTGTTAGTAATAAGTTGTGCTGGTAATTACAACGACAAATATACTAAATTGCAAAAATAATAATAATTAAAAGTAGAGTCCAAATTAAACCGAAATTTAAATTTTTTAATAAATAAAATCAAGTGAATAAGTGAAGTGAAAATGGGACCAGCGAAAGATCCAGCAAAACAGGAAGGTTCAAAGGAACAGGAGACAGAAATGCAGAAAATGGTGAGGTACCTGAACCAAATGGAGGATAGAAGAAAGCAAGAGAGGGAACAGGACAAAGCGGAACAACTGAAAAAAGAAAAGGAGAAGGAAGACGAGGACAAGTTAAGAAGATTAGAAGAAAGAATCGAGAGAAACCAGGAGAAGGAAGAAATGGAATCATTACGAAAGAAGGAGAAGGAGGAGATGGAGGCCAAGCGAAGACAAGAGAAGGAGGAGATGGAGACCAAATGGATCCAGATGGAGGAATTACGGAAGAAGGAAAAAGAAGATTTGGATGCCAAATGGAGCAAGAGAGATGAGGAAGCAGAAAACAAACGGAAGAAGGAGAGAGAAGAAATGGAAGCAAGATGGAAGCAGGAGAGAGAAGAGAGGATGAAGAGAGAGGAAGAAATGGAAACGAAACGTATCCAAAGGGAAGACGCCCGAAAACAGGAAATAGGGAAATATATGGAGGAAATTAAGGAATCTATAGATGGTAATATGGCCGAAAATACTAGACGAATAGAAAATTGTGAAGAAAAAGTGGAAGAGTGCGTAGGGGAAATTAAAAAAATGACGGACAGTTTAAAGGAACAGGGAAAGTCGACTATAGAAATTGGGGAGAAAGTTAAAAAGTTAGAAGTTAAAATTAGGGAAGTTGCCAAAATTAAGGAAACCGGTGGAAATGCTAAAAATATAATTTATTTGGACAGGGCAAATTTAGAATCAAAGACTATAGAATTTTGGGGAAATTCAAGAGATAATCCTGTGCAATTTTTAAAACAAATTGAGGAGGTATTTCAAGAAATAAATCCGGTTATGGAAGAAAGTGATAAACTAAAAGTAGTGGAGAAAAAATTGAAAGGAGCTGCCATGGAATGGTGGGAAATAATTAAGCGAGATACAGAAGAATATAGCCAGTTTAAATTGCTATTTTTAGAGCATTATTGGGGTTATCAAACGCAACAAGTAGTTAGGAATCAGATAGAAAACCATAGGTATAATCCTAACGGAAATATGAGTAGGGTCGATTATTTTTGTAAAATGGTGCGAAAGGCCGAGTATTTGGAACCCAAAATTCCGGAAGAGTTCCTTATATACCAACTTATGAGGCATTTTGACCAAAAGGTTCAATTAGCATGCATTGGTAGGGCTAGTGAGCATTTGGAGGACGCTATTAAGTTTTTGAGGACAATAGAAAACGTAGACGGGATGACGAGAGAAGTTCGCCGACCAGATAGTTTCGAAAGGAGGGACGGACCACAAAGAGATCAAAATTTCAGGCAAAGGAATCAAGACTACTCAAAACCATCCCAAAACCCTAACCCTCGATCCTATGGTCAAACCCAGAATAAACCTCAACCTCAGATACCTCAAAACCCTGGTCCTTCAAACCAAAAATTCCCGCCCAAGGTCACAAAAAACTAAAATACGAGATCTCAAGGCAAAATTTTTGGCAAAAAAAGGATAATACAAACGGAATTGAGATCGACGATAAAACCAAATTTAGCAAACATAAAAGGGGGGATCTGAAAATAAATAAAATTAAATTGGGGATTTTAAACACAGAAATTAAGAAAGATTTATTGGAGGAAAGAGATAATAAAATTTTAAATAGTGAAGTTTACGAAAAATGTCCGGAAATAGGGATAGAAATCGAAGATATAAAAGTAAATATGTCCATTGACACCGGAGCTCAAATGTCCTGTGTTCAAGAGGATTTTTATAAAAATGTGCTTAAAAATAGGAACGATAAAATCATGGAATTACCAGTTGTAAATACGGAAATGGTGACAGCGATAAAAAGCCAGCGACAGAAGATTAAATTACAGGCATTATTGGAGATTAGAATAAATAACCAATCAATAAGAGGGGTATTTATGGTGGTACCAAAGCTGGAAAGCAAAATGATAATGGGTTGTGATTTAATGTGCAAATATCGAAGTCGAATTAATATGGAAAAGGGTTTCTTACAACTGGTAAAGGAAAATGAATTTATTGTTGTAGATTTTCTTAAAGAAAATAAATCTAGATTGAGCAAAAGTAACAAGCAGTACGAACATCAAGATGGCGGCGAAACCGGTAAAATGGTAGAGTCGTCAGCTGCGAATAAAGGAGGCTCAAATTCGTATAAGCGAGTATCAGGGGCTTATACGTTGTCTACCAAAATGCCGGTAGACATAAAACCAAAAGCAAAGGACGTGTCTAGACCGAGTAGTGACAAATCAGAAAGTGGTCAAAAGCGGAGAAGCAAGTTAAGTGCAAGGAATGAATCGACGAAGAGGAAAAATGCAAATTTTAATAATGATGAAGTGCTGTTAAAAGCGTGGGATAAAGGTAACCAATTAATTAATAAAGATGAAGGGCTGAAAGAAGCGGAGATTAAAGGAAATAATATTGGGCCAGAGGCCATAATCGACGAAAATAATAAAATAATAAATTACGACGAAAATTTGCAAAATACCTCCGAAAACGATTCAGAACTTACACCAGACAAATTCGACGCCAGAGACGGGGGAGAATGGAGAGCTATAATAAAAATGGCGGATCCGGAAAGAAGACAAAATGGACGAAATTTAAGGTATTGGAAGAAGAAAGTTAAATTCAAAAATTCTACGAAGTGTAAGATGAAAGAGGGGAGGCCCGAAGGGAAAGTAATAATTAAATGTGAAGGACTAAATAGATATTAATTGAAAGTAAGAAATTTCATAAATAAATTGTATAAGTTGTAATGTTTAAAAATTGTAAAATGTAAAGTGTAGAAGCGAGTGAGGTAAAAGGGAAATAACGGACTGTCAGCTGATTAAAAGAATGTAGCCTAGGTCAGTGAATAACAGGAAAAGTCCCGAATAAATTACTAAGTGTACAAGGTCAGGAGCATAGCGGTAACACGCATCTGCAAGCCGCACCTGAATAAACAAAGTAGAGACGAGGAGGTGAAGTGGGGAACCGGACGTCGATTAACCAATATTGACAGTCTGCTGGTTCAACAAATTAGCCGAGGGGGATAGGAATGAATGGATGTTTAAATGTGTACTGTTTTGTTTTTTATTAAAGGAAGATTTCCGATAGCATAAATATTTTTTCTTTTTAACTGCAATTAGGATAGTAATCGTTGTAGTTACCAAGTACTTTATATATATGTAAGGCATAAGTTTAAATTCAACCAAAGCAGATAATTATAATCATATAAGACGAATTATTCCTTATATAAATGTAATATGTTTTGTGTGTGATAATGTGTTTAGTTACAGCAAGGACGTTTAGATGAAACGGCTGTAATGGACTAGAAAGAACGATTAAGCAAATTTGTATGTATACCATAATAAATAACATGTGTTTTGAATATATAAATATTATAATATAATGAATAAAATGTGTGTTGAATATATAAATATTATACAATAGTGAATAAAATATGTTTTGAGCATAAATATATGAAATGATGGAGGAGATGTTTTTTAGATATAAATAAATGTGTTTATATAAATTGTTAGGTTAATATGTCAAATTTTATGATGATGATTAATGGAGATGATAAATAAATAGTTAATATGAAATGTGAAATGTCAAAAAGGGGTTTAATACTAAAATTTTAGTTTTTTAAAAAATGAAAAATAGGAATTTTTCATTTTAACCGAAAATTTTAGTTCAAGGGGGCATATTGCGACGGTTTGGAAAAAGCCAAAAGTCTCAAGTCAATTTAAAACAGTTTAAATTCCAGCGATAAAGCCATGTAGATGGGGGACGAGGAGGAACGATGACGTCACGCCAACAGGTGCTAGACACTGCATGTTGATTCGTGAAAAGTCACTCGGCCTCGTTTCTTATTCTATTATAATACTAAATTATTAAAATAAATTAATGTTCAGTAGAATCAACCGATAAATAATATCGAAAAATAAATTTAAAAGCAATTAAAACAAAAAAGTTATTCAAGTTTTTATAGGGGCTCAAAAACCTAAAATTTGGAAAAAACTTAAATTCAAAATTCAAAAAACGTAGAGTCATAACTCAGAGGGGAACTAATAATAATCATAAATAAAAAATATGAATTAATAATAATCGACAGGTGAGAATGGACTTAGAAAGTCATTCTTGGGGAGTTTTTTGGAATTTTTGAGTTGAAGGGGGGATCATTTAAAAAATAATAATAAATACTATTGTAGAGACCACAATAGGGCACAATAATATGTACTTAGAATCAGATTTGAGAATAAAATAAGGGAGATATAATAATTACAAAACGTAAAACTTCAAAGCCCAAAAGCGGTTAAATTAAACGTTAAAGGGGTAAAGTAACATGATAATTATATGTATCTAGCCTATAAAATTGTAAAACATCAAAGCAGAAGTAATAATATATAATGGGGGGGGTTTTTATGAACATAAACTCATACGACACAAACTTAAGGACTTCAAAGGCGAATAACTCGACAACCAAACGAGTTATGTAAAAAGTAAAAACATAGTTTTGCGTCGTAATAGAAGAGGAACAAGATTTCGTCAAAAGAATTTTGAGAAAGGACTTATCTCAAAATTTGAAAAGAGGAAAAATCAGATTTCGGGAAAAGGGCGATAACTCGCGAACGAAGCGTAGTAGAGCGATGAATCAAGTTCCACAAGACCCACAAGATGGAAAGGAAGAAGAATCCGAAAGGAACTTTAAAATCGGTTCGAGCGTTCGAAAGTTATAGCGAGTTGAACGAAAAAACGTCAAAAGTAGAGATTTTCATGCAAAAACATGAAAAGTTGCGCGCGCATCTTCAAACAGAGTCTAAAGTCAGAAACATCATGTTGCCAACATGGATCAAAGATAACGTTAAAGAAAAAATACTATAAATTATTAATTAAAAGGTGTTTTAATTAATAATAAAGGAAGAAAACTATTCATTAGTCAAAAAATAGGACTAATAAAATATATAGTGTAAATATTTCAGACCAAAAGGGCCTGAAAACACATAATATATGGAAAATACCTTTTTCCCAAAAAGGGAGGAAAATTGGCTCCAGAAAAGTGGATTAATTCCCACTGACAGGGAGACCGAGATTTGACCGTCGAAAGACGGTTACTTTTGATTTGGAATCGACGCTGAAAGGACGTTTCTTCTGCAACCGACTCTGAGCTGAGAGGAAGATTCAACTGTCACTCTACTAATTGGACTTAGAATAATTTCAACTTTAATCGATCTTCAAGGCGACTTAGAAGAATTCGATACCAGCATTCAACTACATAGCAGCTTACAGACTCTGGATAGAAAACATCACATCACCATCATCCTAATAATACAACAAATTCCAAATCCAACTAGAACTTCTATTAAAGTGTGAAGGTATCTTATACTTAAGGAATAATTCGCAAATATTAACTTCTTTTTAAATATAACGTCATTAGGGGAATTATTAAAAATTAAATTCATTTTAAACCTCTGCTTTGGTGTTGAAAATTATTAATAATTTAAATACGACTTTTTCAGTACAGGAAAAACTGTTTGTGGTTCTGTCTGAAAAGTCAAGCGTTTTTATTTTGTTTAATATATAGATAATATTACATTAATTAATTTTGTCAAATAAATAAATAGTTGTGTTATTGTTCAATTAAATTGTTTGGTGTGATTAAAAAAGTTTTGAATATATAATTTTTCTGTGCAAAAGAGAAAATAATATACAAATAATTCATTTCTAAATTTTGTTGTGTTTTTAATATATATCCATTCTGTGTATGCTATTAACCTTGTTTTAACATAAATTTTATATATGTGCTCTGGTAATATTATTTGAAAATTTTAAAAGTTATCATCAGAACTTAAGAGCCGATTTCTCCCAAAAGGCACGACCTTGGAGAGAGAGAGAGTTAATCTTAAAAGAGTTAAATAATCGAGCATTGAGATAAAATTCAGGGAATTTTGCGTTAATTAAAATTTAGTAAGTTTATGAGGACAAGCTCATACTTATTAGAGCCAAGAGTTGCAAAATCTTTGATTTAAAAAAGTAAAAGTGAGCACCTTGGCCTTGCCCGCGCTTGCTCTGAAAAGAAAGGTGGTTCGCCCAGTCGGTGGTGATCGTACAGCGAGTTTAAGAGTTCGTGATAATAGTGTTCCAAAAAAGGGAACAAGAATCTTAAATTCGTGAAGTCAGACAGACTTGCAGCGCGGCAAGTGGCGCCCAACGTGGGGCAAGAAGAACCCTACTCGAACCCACCACCGAAGCGAGTCGTAGCGCGGCAACACTGCGACGGTTTGGGAAAAGCCAAACGTCTCAAGTCCATTTCAAACAAGTTAAATTCCCGCGATAAAGCTAGTGGATGAGGGACGAGGGGGAGCGATGACGTCACGGCAACAGGTGTCGAACACTGCATGTTGAATCGTGTACAATCGTTCTGTCTGGTTTCTTATTTTATTAAAATATTAAATTATTAAAATAAATTAATGTACAGTAGAATCAACCGATTAAGAATATCAAAGAATAAATTTAAAAGTAATTAAAACAAAAAAGTTATTCAAGTTATTCTAGGGGCTCAAAAACCTAAAATTTGGAAAAAACGTAAATTCAAAATTCAAAAAACGTAGAGTCATAACTCAGAGGGGAACTAATAATAATCATAAATAAAAAATATGATTTAATAATAATTAACAGGTGAGAATGGACTTAGAAAGTCATTCTTGGGGAGTTTTTTGGAATTTTTGAGTTGAAGGGGGGATCATTTAAAAAATAATAATAAGTACTATTGTAGAGACCACAATAGGGCACAATAATATGTACTTAGAATCAAATTTGAGAATAAAATAAGGGAGATATAATAATTACAAAATGTAAAACTTCAAAGCCTAAAAGCGGGTAAATTAAACGTTAAAGGGGTAAAGTAACATGATAATTATGTGTATCTAGTAAGTAAAATTGTAAAACACCAAAGCAGAAGTAATAATATATAATGGGGGGTTTTTATGAACATAAACTCATACGACACAAACTTAAGGACTTCAAAGGCGAATAACTCGACAACCAAACGAGTTATGTAAAAAGTGAAAACATAGTATTTCGTCGTAGTAGAAGAGGAACAAGATTTCGTCAAAAGAATTTTGAGAAAGGACTTATCTCAAAATTTGAAAAGAGGAAAAATCAAATTACGGGAAAAGGGCGATAACTCGCGAACGAAGCGTAGTAGAGCAATGAATCAAGTTCCACAAGACCCACAAGATGGAAAGGAAGAAGAATCCGAAAGGAACTTTAAAATCGGTTCGAGCGTTCGAAAGTTATAGCGAGTTGAACGAAAAAACGTCAAAAGTAGAGATTTTCATGCAAAAACATGAAAAGTTGCGCGCGCATCTTCAAACAGAGTCTAAAGTCAGAAACATCATGCTGCCAACATGGATCAAAGATAACGTTAAAGAAAAAATACTATAAATTATTAATTAAAAGGTGTTTTAATTAATAATTAAGGAAGAAAGCTATTCATTATTCAAGAAATAGGACTAATAAAACATATAGTGTAAATATTTCAGACCAAAAGGGCCTGAAAACACATAATATATGGAAAATACCTTTTTCCCAAAAAGGGAGGAAAATTGGCTCCAGAAAAGTGGATTAATTCCCACTGACAGGGAGACCGAGATTTAACCGTCGAAAGACGGTTACTTTTGATTTGGAATCGACGCTGAAAGGACGTTTCTTCTGCAACCGACTCTGAGCTGAGAGGAAGATTCAACTGTCACTCTACTAATTGGACTTAGAATAATTTCAACTTTAATCGATCTTCAAGGCGACTTAGAAGAATTCGATACCAGCATTCAACTACATAGCAGCTTACAGACTCTGGATAGAAAACATCACATCACCATCATCCTAATAATACAACAAATTCCAAATCCAACTAGAACTTCTATTAAAGTGTGAAGGTATCTTATACTTAAGGAATAATTCGCAAAGATTAACTTCTTTTTAAATATAACGTCATTAGGGGAATTATTAAAAATTAAATTCATTTTAAATCTCTGCTTTGGTGTTGAAAATTATTAATAATTTAAATACGACTTTTTCAGAACAGGAAAAACTGTTTGTGGTTCTGTCTGAAAAGTCAAGCGTTTTTATTTTGTTTAAGATATAGAAAATATTACATTAATTAATTTTGTCAAATAAATAAATAGTTGTGTTATTGTTCAATTAAATTGTTTGGTGTGATTAAAAAAGTTTTGAATATAAAATTTTTCTGTGCAAAAGAGAAAATAATATACAAATAATTCATTTCCAAATTTTGTTGTGTTTTTAATATATATCCATTCTGTGTATGCTATTAACCTTGTTTTAACATAAATTTTATATATGTGCTCTGGTAATATAATTTGAAAATTTTAAAAGTTATCATCAGAACTTAAGAGCCGATTTCTCCCAAAAGGCACGACCTTGGAGAGAGAGAGAGTTAATATTAAAAGAGTTAAATAATCGAGCATTGAGATAAAATTCAGGGAATTTTGCGTTAATTAAAATTTAGTAAGTTTATGAGGACAAGCTCATACTTATTAGAGCCAAGAGTTGCAAAATCTTTGATTTAAAAAAGTAAAAGTGAGCACCTTGGCCTTGCCCGCGCTTGCTCTGAAAAGAAAGGTGGTTCGCCCAGTCGGTGGTGATCGTACAGCGAGTTTAAGAGTTCGTGATAATAGTGTTCCAAAAAAGGGAACAAGAATCTTAAATTCGTGAAGTCACACAGAGAGACGAAGCGTGGCAAGTGGCGTTCCAACGTGGGGCAAGAAGAACCCTACTCGAACCCACCAACGAAGCGAGACGCAGCGCGGCAAGTGGCGCCCAACGTGGGGCAAGAAGAACCCTACTCGAACCCACTACCGAAGCGAGACGCAGCGCGGCAAGTGGCGGCCAATAGCGTGGAGCACGAAAAAGCAAAGTTTTGGAACAAATTTTCAAAATTTTGAATTTTTTAGTGTTTCATACGAACGAGAATATCTTAAGTTCTGATATAATTTATATGTACATGTGTGTTAGTAATAAGTTGTGCTGGTAATTACAACGACAAATATACTAAATTGCAAGAATAATAATAATTAAAAGTAGAGTCCAAATTAAACCGAAATTTAAATTTTTTAATTAATTAAATAAAGTGAATAAGTGAAGTGAAAATGGGACCAGCGAAAGATCCAGCAAAACAGGAGGGTTCAAAGGAACAGGAGACAGAAATGCAGAAAATGGTGAGGTACCTGAACCAAATGGAGGATAGAAGAAAGCAAGAGAGGGAACAGGACAAAGCGGAACAACTTAAAAAAGAAAAGGATAAGGAAGACGAGGACAAATTAAGAAGATTAGAAGAAATAATCGAGAGAAACCAGGAGAAGGAGGAAATGGAATCATTACGAAAGAAGGAGAGAGAAGAGATGGAAGCCAAGCAGAAGAAGGAAAAGGAAGAAGCGGAGGCCAAGCAGATCTAAATGGAAGCCAGATGGAGCAAGAGAGATGAAGAATTTGAAGCCAAAAGAAAGCAAGAAAAGGAGGAGATGGAAGCCAAATGGATCCAAGTGGAGGTATTGCGGAAACAGGAAAAAGAAGAGGTGGAGGCCAGAAGGAAGCAGGAGAGAGAAGAATTGGAAGCAAGATGGAAGCAAGAAAGAGAAGAAGCTGAAGCCAAGAGAATGAAGAGAGAGGAAGAAATGGAAACGAAACGCATCCAAAGGGAAGACGCCCGAAAACAGGAAATAGGGAAATATATGGAGGAAATTAAGGAATCTATAGATAGTAATATGGCCGAAAATACGAGGCGAATAGAAACTTGTGAAGAAAAAGTGGAAGAGTGCGTAGGGGAAATTAAAAAAATGACGGACAGTTTAAAGGAACAGGGAAAGTCGACCAAAGAAATTGGGGAGAAAGTTAAAAAGTTAGAAGTTAAAATTAGGGAAGTTGCCAAAATTAAGGAAACCGGTGGAAATGCTAAAAATATAATTTATTTAGATAGGGCAAATTTAGAATCAAAAACTATAGAATTTTGGGGAAATTCAAGAGATAATCCTGTGCAATTTTTAAAACAAATTGAGGAGGTATTTCAAGAAATAAATCCGGTCATGGAAGAAAGTGATAAATTAAAAGTAGTGGAGAAAAAATTGAAAGGAGCTGCCATGGAATGGTGGGAAATAATCAAGCGAGATACAGAAGAATATAGCCAGTTTAAATTGCTATTTTTAGAGCATTATTGGGGTTATCAAA
Organism: Aphrophora alni; assembly: GCA_963513935.1. NCBI lineage: Eukaryota > Metazoa > Arthropoda > Insecta > Hemiptera > Aphrophoridae > Aphrophora > Aphrophora alni. The sequence goes on along the minus strand of OY740775.1, from coordinate 44,178,716 downwards.
CGCAACAAGTAGTTAGGAATCAGATAGAAAACCATAGATATAATCCTAACGGAAATATGAGTAGGGTCGATTATTTTTGTAAAATGGTGCGAAAGGCCGAATATTTGGAACCCAAAATTCCGGAAGAGTTCCTTATATACCAACTAATGAGGCATTTCGACCAAAAAGTTCAATTAGCGTGTATTGGTAGGGCTAGTGAGCATTTGGAGGATGCCATTAAGTTTTTGAGGACAATAGAAAACGTAGACGGGATGACGAGAGAAGTTCGCCGACCAGATAGTTTCGAAAGGAGGGACGGACCACAAAGAGATCAAAATTTCAGGCAAAGGAATCAAGACTACTCAAAACCATCCCAAAACCCTAACCCTCGATCCTATGGTCAAACCCAGAATAAACCTCAACCACAGATACCTCAAAATCCTGGTCCTTCAAACCAAAAATTCCCGCCCAAGGTCACAAAAAACTAAAATACGAGATCTCAAGGCAAAATTTTTGGCAGAAAAAGGATAATACAAACGGAATTGAGATCGACGATAAAACCAAATTTAGCAAACATAAAAGGGGGGATCTGAAAATAAATAAAATTAAATTGGAGATTTTAAACACAGAAATTAAGAAAGATTTAATGGAGGAAAGAGATAATAAAATTTTAAATAGTGAAGTTTACGAAAAATGTCCGGAAATAGGGATAGAAATCGAAAATATAAAAGTAAATATGTCCATTGACACCGGAGCTCAAATGTCCTGTGTTCAAGAGGATTTTTATAAAAATGTGCTTAAAAATAGGAACGATAAAATCATGGAATTACCAGTTGTAAATACGGAAATGGTGACAGCGATAAAAAGCCAGCGACAGAAGATTAAATTACAGGCATTATTGGAGATTAGAATAAATAACCAATCAATAAGAGGGGTATTTATGGTGGTACCAAAGCTGGAAAGCAAAATGATAATGGGTTGTGATTTAATGTGCAAATATCGAAGTCGAATTAATATGGAAAAGGGTTTCCTACAACTGGTAAAGGAAAATGAATTTATTGTTGTAGATTTTCTTAAAGAAAATAAATCAAGATTGAGCGAAAATAACATGCAGAGCGAACATCAAGATGGCGGCGAAACCGGTAAAATGGTAGAGTCGTCAGCTGCGAATAAAGGAGGCTCAAATTTGTATAAGCGAGTATCAGGGGCTTATACGTTGTCTACCAAAATGCCGGTAGACATAAAACCAAAAGCAAAGGACGTGTCTAGACCGAGAAGTGACAAATCAGAAGGTGGTCAAAAGCGAAGAAGCAAGTTAAGTGCAAGGAATGAATCGACGAAGAGGAAAAATGCAAATTTTAATAATGATGAAGTGCTGTTAAAAGCGTGGGATAAGGGTAACAAATTAATTAATAAAGATGAAGGGCTGAAAGAAGCGGAGAATAAAGGAATTAATATTGGGCCAGAGGCCATAATCGACGAAAATAATAAAATAATAAAATACGACGAAAATTTGCAAAATAACTCCGAAAACGATTCAGAACTTACACAAGACAGATTCGACGCCAGAGACGGGAAAGAAAGGAGAGCTATAAACAAGATGGCGGACCCGGAAAGACCAAATGGACGAAATTTAATGTATCGGAAGAAGAAAGTTAAATTCAAAAATTCTACGAAGTGTAAGATGAGAGAAGGGAGGCCCGAAGGGAAAGTAATAATTAAATGTGAAGGACTAAGGAGATGTTAATAGAACGTAAGAAATTTCAGGAATAAAATGTATAAGTTGTAATGTTTAAAAGTTGTAATATGTAAAGTGTAGAAGCGAGTGAGGTAAAAGGAAATAACGGACTGTCAGCTGAATTATGAGAATGTAGCCTAGGTCAGTGAATAACAGGAAAAGTCCCGAATAAATTACTAAGTGTACAAGGTCAGGAGCATAGCGGTAACACGCATCTGCAGGCTGCACCTGAATAAACAAAGTAGAGACAAGGAGGTGAAGTGGGGAACCGGACGTCGATTAACCAATATTGACAGACTGCGTGTTCAACAAATTAGCTGAGGGGGATAGGAATGAATGGATGATTAAATGTGTACTGTTTTGTTTTTTATTAAAGGGAGATTTCCAATAGCATAAATATTTTTTCTTTTTAACTGCAATTAGGATAGTAAGCGTTGTAGTTACCAAGTACTTTATATATATGTAAGGCATAAGTTTAAATTCAACCAAAGCAGATAATTATAATCATATAAGACGAATTATTCCTTATATAAATGTAATATGTTTTGTGTGTGATAATGTGTTTAGTTACAGCAAGGACGTTTAGATGAAACGGCGGTAATGGACTAGAAAGAACGATTAAGCAAATTTGTATGTATACCATAATAAATAACATGTGTTTTGAATATATAAATATTATAATATAATGAATAAAATGTGTGTTGAATATATAAATATTATACTATAATGAATAAAATGTGTTTTGAGCATAAATATATGAAATGATGGAGGAGATGTTTTTTAAATATAAATATATATGTTTATGTATATTGTTAGGTTAATATGTCAAATTTTATGATGATGATTAATGGAGATGATAAATGAATAGTCAATATGAACTGTAATATGTCGAAAAAGGGGTTTAATACTAAAATTTTAGTTTTTTAAAAAATGAAAAATAGGAATTTTTCATTTTAACCGAAAATTTTAGTTCAAGGGGGCATATTGCGACGGTTTGGGAAAAGCCAAACGTCTCAAGTCTATTTAAAACAAGTTAAATTCCCGCGATAAAGCTAGTGGATGAGGGACGAGGGGGAGCGATGACGGCACGGCAACAGGTGTCGAACACTGCATGTTGAATCGTGTACAATCGTTCTGTCTGGTTTCTTATTTTATTAAAATATTAAATTATTAAAATAAATTAATGTACAGTAGAATCAACCGATTAAGAATATCAAAGAATAAATTTAAAAGTAATTAAAACAAAAAAGTTATTCAAGTTTTTCTAGGGGCTCAAAAACCTAAAATTTGGAAAAAACGTAAATTCAAAATTCAAAAAACGTAGAGTCATAACTCAGAGGGGAACTAATAATAATCATAAATAAAAAATATGATTTAATAATAATTAACAGGTGAGAATTGACTTAGAAAGTCATTCTTGGGGAGTTTTTTGGAATTTTTGAGTTGAAGGGGGGATTATTTAAAAAATAATAATAAGTACTATTGTAGAGACCACAATAGGGCACAATAATATGTACTTAGAATCAAATTTGAGAATAAAATAAGGGAGATATAATAATTACAAAATGTAAAACTTCAAAGCCCAAAAGCGGGTAAATTAAACGTTAAAGGGGTAAAGTAACATGATAATTATGTGTATCTAGTAAGTAAAATTGTAAAACACCAAAGCAGAAGTAATAATATATAATGGGGGGGTTTTTATGAACATAAACTCATACGACACAAACTTAAGGACTTCAAAGGCGAATAACTCGACAACCAAACGAGTTATGTAAAAAGTGAAAACATAGTATTTCGTCGTAGTAGAAGAGGAACAAGATTTCGTCAAAAGAATTTTGAGAAAGGACTTATCTCAAAATTTGAAAAGAGGAAAAATCAAATTACGGGAAAAGGGCGATAACTCGCGAACGAAGCGTAGTAGAGCGATGAATCAAGTTCCAAAAGACCCACAAGATGGAAAGGAAGAAGAATCCGAAAGGAACTTTAAAATCGGTTCGAGCGTTCGAAAGTTATAGCAAGTTGAACAAAAAAACGTCAAAAGTAGAGATTTTCATGCAAAAACATGAAAAGTTGCGCGCGCATCTTCAAACAGAGTCTAAAGTCAGAAACATCATGCTGCCAACATGGATCAAAGATAACGTTAAAGAAAAAATACTATAAATTATTAATTAAAAGGTGTTTTAATTAATAATTAAGGAAGAAAACTATTCATTAGTCAAGAAATAGGAATAATAAAACATATAGTGTAAATATTTCAGACCAAAAGGGCCTGAAAACACATAATATATGGAAAATACCTTTTTCCCAAAAAGGGAGGAAAATTGGCTCCAGAAAAGTGGATTAATTCCCACTGACAAGGAGACCGAGATTTAACCGTCGAAAGACGGTTACTTTTGATTTGGAATCGACGCTGAAAGGACGTTTCTTCTGCAACCGACTCTGAGCTGAGAGGAAGATTCAACTGTCACTCTACTAATTGGACTTAGAATAATTTCAACTTTAATCGATCTTCAAGGCGACTTAGAAGAATTCGATACCAGCATTCAACTACATAGCAGCTTACAGACTCTGGATAGAAAACATCACATCACCATCATCATAATAATACAACAAATTCCAAATCCAACTAGAACTTCTATTAAAGTGTGAAGGTATCTTATACTTAAGGAATAATTCGCAAAGATTAACTTCTTTTTAAATATAACGTCATTAGGGGAATTATTAAAAATTAAATTCATTTTAAATCTCTGCTTTGGTGTTGAAAATTATTAATAATTTAAATACGACTTTTTCAGAACAGGAAAAACTGTTTGTGGTTCTGTCTGAAAAGTCAAGCGTTTTTATTTTGTTTAAGATATAGAAAATATTACATTAATTAATTTTGTCAAATAAATAAATAGTTGTGTTATTGTTCAATTAAATTGTTTGGTGTGATTAAAAAAGTTTTGAATATAAAATTTTTCTGTGCAAAAGAGAAAATAATATACAAATAATTCATTTCCAAATTTTGTTGTGTTTTTAATATATATCCATTCTGTGTATGCTATTAACCTTGTTTTAACATAAATTTTATATATGTGCTCTGTAATATAATTTGAAAATTTTAAAAGTTATCATCAGAACTTAAGAGCCGATTTCTCCCAAAAGGCACGACCTTGGAGAGAGAGAGAGTTAATCTTAAAAGAGTTAAATAATCGAGCATTGAGATAAAATTCAGGGAATTTTGCGTTAATTAAAATTTAGTAAGTTTATGAGGACAAGCTCATACTTATTAGAGCCAAGAGTTGCAAAATCTTTGATTTAAAAAAGTAAAAGTGAGCACCTTGGCCTTGCCCGCGCTTGCTCTGAAAAGAAAGGTGGTTCGCCCAGTCGGTGGTGATCGTACAGCGAGTTTAAGAGTTCGTGATAATAGTGTTCCAAAAAAGGGAACAAGAATCTTAAATTCGTCACACAGAGAGACGAAGCGTGGCAAGTGGCGTTCCAACGTGGGGCAAGAAGAACCCTACTCGAACCCACCAACGAAGCGAGACGCAGCGCGGCAAGACACACACACACACACACTGCCGCGTATGCGCTCGACGTTAGCGAATTCGTGCCCCTCGCGACTTTGACTCTAAACGCGACTCTTACCTCGCTTTACAACTGCCTCCGTCGGGAGTTCTCACCCACTATGCACTAACGCGGACAAGACCAAGATGCTCACGTTTACCTTTTCTCTAATCAAAGCTATTGCACTACTTGGCTTTTGTAAGTATGAGCTTGTCCTCATTAACTTACAACCTTTTAATTTACGCAAAATTCCCTGCATTTTATTTCAGTTCTCGCTGAATTTACAACTTTCCTTATTACACTCTCTTTCTCTGGGGAAGTGCCTTTTGGAAGAAATCGGCTCCTAAGTTCTGATAATAATTTCTTCAAAATTTTATATTATATTTTACCAGAGAACAAATATAATATTTATCATAAACAAAGAAATATGAATACACAGAATGGTTAATAGAAAACAAATCAAACTCGAGAAAAGAATTGTATATATTTTATCTCTTTATAACAACTCAAAACAATTTAAAATGTTTATAACACAACAAAATAAACAAACAAAATATTACACAAAAACTCAAATAGATTATTCACAAAAAATCTAATAGAAATCTCTTATATACTAAGACAAATTGAAAAAAGCTAGACTATTTCAGCTAGGACTACAGATAGCTTTTCCTGCACTGAAATTGTCGTATTTAATTTTGAAATATTTGTTACACCAAAGCAGAGTGATTTTATTTTACTAAAGTTAATTTTTCTCAATTTCCCCAATGAATTTATTATTAAAATGAATTTACTAGTTACGAATTATTCCTTAGATTTAGTGTACCTTCACACTTAACATGAAGCTCTCGTAGATTTGTTGAAATCGTTGTCTGATGTCTCTGAGTCGTTTTCTCTCCAAGTCCTGTATATTTCTAAGTTTTTGAATGCTGGTCTTAATCTCGAATCCCTGCTAAGTCGCCTTCAATGTTGATGAATCTTCTTGTAGCTTGAAGTTCGAAATGAGTTGAAATTTTTCTAAGTTCCTTTTAATGACTGATTGAAATATTTAAGTTAAAAAAAGTTGAATTTTGAATAGATTAGTAGAGTGACTAGAGTAACGTCTTCTCTGCTCGGAGTCTGGTACAAGAGAATACGTCTTCCTTCCTCGGAGTTTGTTACAAGAGTATCCGTCTTACGACGAACAATTTTGGTTCTCCCTTTCGTGTGGGAATCTTCCCTCAAAAGGTAACCACTTTATCTCCCTTTTGTGAAGAAATGTCTCTTCGTTGTTTTTGGTATTTTCAGGCTGTTTTGGTCTGAAATTTGTATACTACAAACTGTACTAGGTATAGTTTTTACCTATTGAATAGTTTTTATTCACTATTTACTATTAAAAATCCTTTTAATAGATAGTTTGATTGTTGTATTTTTTTCGTTCTCTGTGTTGACGGTTGGTCATGCAAAGTCCAGTCGCTGTACTCTGACTTAGATAGACTCGCGCCACTTTTCCTGTTAAATCTTGCAAATCTTGATTTTGAACATTTTTACGAACACCTTGCTGTAACTTCTGAACAGCTGGTCCGATCGTCGATTTCTCTTCGGATTCCTCTTTTTTACGATCTTGTGAGTCTTGTAAAACTCGATTGGCCGTTCACGAGTTATCGCACTTTTACCGAATGTCTGTTTTTTCACTTCTCAACTTCCGATTTAATTCCTTTTTCGCAATTCTTTCGTATACACGTTCTTCTTCTGCTCCTATGACGGAAATATCTTCTTAGACTTTTATCGTAGCTCGCTTGGCTCTCGAGTTATTGGTCCTTGAAGTTCTGAGTTTTTGTTCGTCGTGTTTTTTGATCATAAACCCTCCCCCCCCCCCGTTATCTATTTTCATCTCTGCTCAGTTGTATAACATTTTAACACACTAAATATATATTATTACATCCTTTTATTTCCCCTTTAACCTTTATTTTGACCGCTTTTGGGCTTTAAGGTTTTACTTTTTGCTATTATTATAACTCCCCCATTTACTCTTTAAATTTGATTCTAATTGCTTATTATTGTTCCCTACGGTTGTCTCTTCAATTGTTATTATTATTATTTTTTAGTTTATCCCCTCTTCATCTTTAAAAACTTAAAAAACTCTCCAAGAATGACTTTCTAAGTCCATTCTCACCTGACTTACAGACTCTGGATCGAAAATATCATATCAACATCAGCCTAATTATACAACTAATTCCAAATCCAAGTAGAACTTCTAATAAAGTGTGAAGGTATCTTATACTTAAGGAATAATTCGCAAATATTAACTTCATTTCAAATATAACGTCATTAGGGGAATTATTAAAAATTAAATTCATTTTTATACTTCTGCTTTGGTGTTGTAAATAATTAACAATTAAATACGACTTTTTCAGTACAGGAAAAACTGTTTGTGGTTCTGTCTGAAAAGTCAAGCGTTTTTATTTTTGTTTAGAATATGGAAATTATAACATTGGTAAATTTTGTCAAATATATAAATAGTTGTGTTGTTGTTTAATCAAATTTTTGGTGTTATTAAAAAAGTTTATGAATTCAACATTTTTACTGTGCAAAAGAGAAAAGAATCTATAAATAATTATTCATTTCTAAATTTTGTTGTGTTTTCAATATATATCCATTCTGTATATGCTATTAACCTTGTTTAAATATAAATCTTATATGTGTGCTCTGGTAATATAATTTGAAAATTTTAAAAGTTATAATCAGAACTTAAGAGCCGATTTCTCCCAAAAGGCACGACCTTGGAGAGAGAGAGTGTTAATCTTAAGAAAGAGTCAAATAATCGAGCATTGAGATAAAATTCAGGGAATTTTGCGTAAATTAAAAGTTAGTAAGTTTATGAGGACAAGCTCATACTTACTAAGAGCCAAGAGTTGCAAAATCTTTGATTGAAAATGGTAAAAGTGAGCATCTTGGCCTTGCCCGCGCTTGCTCTGAGCAGAAAGGTGGTTCACCCAATCGGTGGTGATCGTACAGCGAGTTTAAGAGTTCGTGATAAATAGCGTTCCAAAAAGGGAACAAAGAATCTTAAAATTGTGAGCGAAAGTAGGGTGGTAAGTGGCGTTCCAACGTGGGGCAAGAAGAACACAACGAACGAGCGGAGCGTGGCAACACACACACACACACACACACACACACACACACCACACACACACAAAACACACACACACACTGCCACGTTCGTTCCTTTCGCTCAGTCGTAAGTTCGTTCCCCACGTTGGAACGCTACTTGCCACGTTCGCTCAGGTCGAATCGGTCGATACTCTCGCTGTACACTCACCACCGATGGGGCGAATCACCTTTCAGCTAGGAACTAACGCGGGCAAGGCCAAGATGCTCACTTTTACCTTTTATGCAATCAAAGATATTGCAAAACTTGGCTCTAGTAAGTATGAGCTTGTCCTCATAAACTTACCAATTTTTAATCTACGCAAAATTCCCTGAATTTTATCTCAATGCTCGATTATTTGACTCTTTATTTTAAAATAACACTCTCTCTCTCTGGGGAAGTGCTTTTTGGGAGAAATCGGCTCTTAAGTTCTGATAATAACTTTCAAAAAATTTAAAATTATATTTCCAGAGCACACATATAATATTTATATTAGACAAGGTTATTAGCATATACAGAATGGATATATATTGAAAACAACAGAATTTAGAAATGAATTATATATATATTCTTTTCTTTTCAGCACAGTTAAAAAAGCAAATTCAAAATTTTTATAACAACAAAGTTGATTAAACAACTACAAAACAATTTAAATATTTGACAAAAATA